>CAUYPK010059543.1:0-30803 GCA_963574355.1 Loris lydekkerianus
ATGCAGCCTTAAAGAAAGATGGAGACTTTACCTCTTTCATGTTTACATGGATGGAGCTGGAACATATTCTTCTTAGCAAAGTATCTCAGGAATGGAAGAAAAAGTGTCCAATTTACTCAGCCCTACTATGAAGCTAAATTGTGGCTTTCATGAGGCTATAGCCCAACTATGGCACAAGACTATGGGGAAGGGGTTAAGGAAGGGGAAGGGAGGGGGGAGGTTAGGGTGAAGGAAGGGTGATGGGTGGGGCCACACCTATGGTGCATCTTGGGTACAGGTGAAACTTACTGAAGGCAGAATACAAACGTCTACATACAATAACTGGGAAAATACCATGAAAGCTGCGTTGAACAGTTTGATGGGAATGTTTCAGATTGTATATGAAACCAGCACATTGTACCCCTTGATTGCACTAATGTACATAGCTATATTTTAACAATAGAAAAAGAATAACATCGATATTTTATAATAATATTTTTATAAATTATCTTATTTTATATTAAAATAATATTTTATTATTAAGTTTCAACACATTTTAATAATTTTTAATAATAAAATCAATATTTTTACAATTTTAATATTTTTGCTCCTACCACTATTCCCTCAGTCCTATTTCTGGACAGTCGCCCTTTGTCTTGAGAGCATCTTGGTATCTATTTGAAATCTCATGTGATATTTTAAGTCTGTAAAATATTTGTGTTTTTAAAAGCAGCCACCTTATAGGCCATTTCCCTGCTCTAGGGCACCGAGTCTCTAGGTAACTACACTCAAGGAATAGAAGGGTGTGTAAGTGTGTATATGTCATGCACAGGTGTTTGCCACTATGGGAACTAAGCATGCAACCTATAATTATCTTATTAATGCATTTATTTTTTAAAAAGCTTGTACTAAGAAGCAGACAGTTCCATTAATCTCTAATGTCTAATTATAACCACATGATTTACAAAATAGAGCTAAGTCCACACAAAGTATAGAATACTTCCAACTAAGCACAATCATTTCTTTTCTTAATTATACATTGACTTTTATGCACTTACAGAGCTGTCTCAGAATTTCTTCACACACATTAGCTAGTCACTTGCTGTGGCAGCTCTGCTGATATGTGTCAGAAAGAGGGTGCTAATTATTCCCCAAACCTACCCCATACCTGTCTCTATTAACTCTGATTATTCCACGGAATGGAGAGGTCACTTTTCATTCCAAACAAAAATGTGTGGTTCTTGACCAGCTGGTTGGAGCCCTGGGGCCTTGGGCTGTCTCGGTCCTGCAGCTAAAATTATCTTGTCTATTTCAAGGCAACAACCACAAAAAAAAAAACACTTTTACCTCTTTGTCCTTCAAAAGAACTTTTTCCTGAGTTAGTGCTCTCTCCACCTTCTGTTTAATGCTTCTTTTTAATTTACAAACTCATAAGAACTTCTGTTTCTCCTTTCTAATGACATAGAATTCTCTACTTAAAAAAAAAAAAAATTATTTCAAAATACCATCAAACAAATCAGTAACTTCACAGAAGTAATCACACAGTAGCTTATTAGCTTTTTATTATCACACACGTTAAATTCTGCTTCAAGTGGCTGTCATTTTATAGACTGTGACTTAAACTCCTGTGGGTCTCTTTTTATGAAGTCCCAGCCTGGCTGAAAGATACTTGGAATGATGCTGATAGTTGAGTTTTAGGCAAGTAAGGAAGACTTCCCAGGGACCACTCCCTGGTTTTTTGATTTTTGTCATTAGAATTTGGGCTATCTGTTAACTATTTGGCTTTTCAAAGTAAAGAGTAAACACAAACAAATAAAATAAGCTAAAAGAAGTTATTTAAAGGATGCCACATCTCACTCTCTTAGAAAAACCTCAATCAGTGAAGGGACAAATTTGGAAAGATGTTTATACCCCTGAACATCTTTTGGAGGGTGCTCACTACCACCCTCCAAAACTCTCAGGCAAAACAGAGAAACGCTAAGAACAAATTGACCAAACTAGAGAAAATAGGTCTTAATACTAATTACCCTAATTTAATACAGATCTCACCAGCAAACTTCACCCTTATGCTGCCTGAGGACATACAACTGGACATTCTAATCCGTTAGTTTTTCTATCCAATTGTATACTTATTATTATAACAAATGATCTAATCAGTTTTGCCCCACAGTGTAGTTTCTCCCCTCTTTCAACATAGGACCATAAATAGAATGCTGGCCCTGGACACAGATGCATTTAGTTTGACCTGTACAATGCTTGAAATTTTTTTTAAAAACTGCGTACCTTGGTTGGGGTAGGCACACTGCCAGCCTGACCTCTCTAATCCCCATTGGGCTATAGCAGCTAAATTCACACGTGTATCTGCTTAGGGATGTGGCCAGTGGATCTGGTCTGGCTGAGTCCTTCTGACTGATGCCAACTTATAGTTAAGCCCATTTCCCCAGGATACAGAGTTCTTCTGGCCTCTGGTTGCAGCCTCCCTCCACCAATTTGATGCTTTCGGCCTTTTTCAAAGCCTGATGTAGAAGACTAGAAAAAATATGTCTTGACTATGGAACTGCTCAGCTCTGCCAAAATTGAGCTCTGGAGAAATAGCTCCCTCCAATCCTACTGATGACCTTCAAACAGCACTTCCCTAGAGGCTCTCTGGACTTAACAGTGATTTAAAATACTCATGTGAAAAGTGGTGGAATATGGGATCCAAATGTGAAGGCTGTGTGCCCTACCAACGTTTTTTGTATCTGTTAGTCATATCTATTGAAGTGATTGTAATTACTTCATTGTTATTCAGCTGAAAGGAGCTAGCTTTTAGAAAATTCATTTCTTTAGCTGTTGTTGTTTTTTTCCATGCAAATACCCAGATCTAGCCAATGTAATGGTAAGACGTCAATGTTAATTTGGTTAAAATTAGAGGGTTAGTTTCTGAGTTATACAACCCAAATGAAAACCTGTTTCTCTCAATATTATTATTTTCCCTTCAAAAGATAAATATGCTGTATCTTGACAAATACATTTCTTCTTATATAGAGTGTACGTAAGGTGTCTAGTGACAGCATGTCCCTGGAACTTATTTTTTTATATCCATTCATCAACTGACTTCATAACTTAGAAAATCTGAATGCCCAGATGGGCTATGAAATAGCTATTCAGACACCATTCAGAATATCTGAGTTGGGAAGCTGCCCTCCTGGGACGGCTTTCTGATATATAGAAGAGCGTACGTTTCAAAAAGAATGTATAAACGTAATGTAATATTATTTACTATTAGTGTGAAGACACATGCGGAGGAAATTTCACTCTTAAAAGTGATATTGATTAGTCAAGAATTATTTGTCTCTTTGGGGTAGTAATAATGATAGTTAGCATTTATTGAGTGCCTGTTGTGTGGCAGGCATTGCAATACTATTTCATTTAACCCTTAAAAAACCTGTAGTGTAGATACAGTTATTTTCCCTATTATATAAATAGGAAAATTAAGGCACAGAGAAGTTAAGGAGGAATTTTCCTAAGGTCAGTGCCAGTGCAGAAGCCAGGAGAATGATGCCAGAGTCTGTGCTCTTGACCTTCACACAGCACTCCTTCCGATGCACACGTCTACCACAGCCTTTCACAGTCCCACAAACACACCAAGCTCCTGTGTTCTGTGAGGTTTTTCTCTTTACCTCTCAGGCCTCTTTAACTGACCAGGTCCATCTTGTGACGTGCTTTTTATCTTTCAAAATAGGACTCATATATCTGTCACCTCACCTATGAGGGCTTCCCTGACTTTTCTTGGCAGACTTAATTACAGTTCTCATTTTTTCATTTCCCATAACACCACATATATATGTGTGTGTGCGTGTGTGTGTGTGTGCACCTGTTTGTTCACATGTTTGTTCTTCCACCAGGGCGGCTTAAATCCAGAAGCAGGTAGCTTTGATCTCCAGGGCTCTACCCATCAGTGATTAATAGGAGCTTGCTGATTTAATGTGCTCCGTGAATGAGCAAACAGGATGTTAACTGCCTAGTCCTGGTTCAATAAAGACCACTGTGATGATAGCATGACAGAAAGTTAAGGGGGGGAAAAAAAAAACTCACAGACATACATGCATGTTGCAAATTAAATTTTTTTTTTTAAAGGGAGAAGAAAAGAAAAAAACTTAGATTATAATAACCTTCTATGGAATTCATGGATACAGCAGGACAAGAAAAGTAATAAAATCATATTCTGTGGCATAGAAACTCATGATATGAAATCTTTAAGAGAAATTGTGGTAGCCTTTTTTTTTTCTACTGACATTGACTTAGTTCTCTTTCCTTAGTAACCCTTCAGTAGAAGCTGTGACCCTAGGACCGATTTTCAAAAAGTCATACAGTTCTGAGGTCTCTAGCTGAATCATCTGTGATCCTCACACTGAGACTATGAGCGATAGTCTCAATAAAGATGCAATGGAGATAAGGTCTTCCTCTGTGTCCCAGGCTGGAGGGCAGTAGCTTACCTTGAACTCCTAGACTCAAGCAATCTTCCCCTGCCTTAGATTGCTGAGTAGCTAGAACTGTAGGTGCTCAATTATGGCTGGTTATTTGCTCACTCGCGCTCTCTCTATAGATAGATAGATAGATAGATAGATAGATAGATATAATATCTCTCTATTTCTCTCTCTCTATATATATATTTTTTGTTCGTTTTGTTTTGTTTTGTTTTGTTTTGTTTTGTTTTGTTTTGTTTTGTTTTGTTTTTTGGTAGAGACAGGGTCTCACTATGTTGCCTAGGCAAGGGTCAAACTCCTGGCCTCAACCTATCCTCCCACTTCAGCCTCCCAAAGTGCTGGGATTACAGGCATGAACTACCACCTCTGGCCAGTTCCCAGGTGTTGCTTTTTTAATCGACACTTTAAAATTCATTCAAAAATCCTAGATGAAAGAAGTGGTATTAAACAGAGAAGAATATTCCTTAATATTCCTTAAATTGACAGGTTTAGCCTTGTGTCCTGTCCCTTGACAGCCATGTGATGTTGGGCAAGTTATCTCTCTATGAGACAGTCCCTCATCTGAAAAAATGGAAATTGGGATGTTAACAATTTATCTCTTACAGTCATTAGAAGGGTTATGTGAGCTCATGTATGTAAAGTGCTTAGAACATAGTAAGTGCCTCATGAGTATTTTCAATCATCAAATTATTTAGAAATCTATATGTATGCATTAAATCTCAACAAAAGTGCTTTAAAAAAATTCATATAATTCTATACCCTCTTCTTACTGAAGGTGATAGAAAAATAACCTTCTGAAAAACATGTCCCCAAGTTATAAAGTCTTTGTTCAAAATGATATACATTATGTTACTTAATTGTATTATGTCATTTCTTATATAAAGACTACGTGACAAATTTGAGTTTGATGTTAGTACCAGTAAAATATTAATATTTTCTCTCTTGAAGACCAGATAACTGTTTCTATAATGTACTGAAATTTGTATATTACTTTTTTGCTTTGGGTAAGAATTTCCCAACAGAGTTCAAGGTTACAAACTTTGGGAAACCTGAAATTTAAGTACCTGTTTTGCCAAGATACGTTACATGATCAACTAAATGAAAATAGGGTTAAATTTTGCCCTCATAAATTAAAGAGTCTAGTCAGGAAATAAGCCTCAACAATGGTCGCTGGAGCCTAAAGTAGAGGTGGTCCAGGGGACCACGGTGGGCAGGGCTAAGCCTCTCCTTAGAACATATCCTACAGCAGCTGTGAAACCTCAGCTTTGGGCACTGCAAAGCATTGAGTGAGCAGATGTTTTAGATGGTGCCTGTGGATCATCCTCACTCACCTTGTTGCTGCCACTAAAATGAAGACAAAAGTCTCTGCCACTTAGCCGCCATCCGCTATTCTACTTGCAAAGTCTAGGAATTACCTGCCTTAAGACTGATCTTATAGAATTTGATCCTAATGTCATCTTTCCCTGCCCCAACGTGATACGATTTCATAACAATAAGTATAGTTTGTAGCTATCTGTTCAAGTATTTATCTATGAAAGCAAGTGGCCTGTTTTTATACCTTCTTTCTTCAAACAAAGTAAAAAGTCTAACATCATATGTTGACAGCCAATGAGGCTGAATTGGATGGCAATAAATATCAATATAAGTATATTTTCATTTTATAATAATTATTCCTTTGCAATTAAAAAAATAAGGAGAGCCATTAGAACTCCTAAGTACATGGATATACAGCTTGAAGAACTTCCCATAAGAGGAAAAATTATAAGGATATACACAGTCACTTTTGTGAGTCCCCATTTTCCTTTATTTTATATTTTCTATATTTAATGTTATTAGGCCACCATTAAGTCTGGACCAAGGACATCTGTCAACAGTTGAAGTCATTTTTTCTTTGGCCACAGCTGCAGTCTGAGGTTATTCATGATGACCTTAAACTCAAAGGGCTGTAATAAAGTGACCTTCACCATCCAAGAATCTATTCAAACAACTAATATACATGTTAAGTGGAAATCAGAACAGATGGCACTATCAGCCACAGAGAGGCTCTTTGTCATTGCTGGAGTGTGATACTCTGTTCCAGTCTAGATGGTAGAATTTGTACCAAAAAGATAAGTGAGTATCTATAGTGAAGTTCTAAAAGACCAAGGAACTCCTGCATGGCTTTATGTAAAGGTGGCAAAGAATATTTCAAATCCTATAATATTTGGATAAATCTGCATAGGAGCAATCCAGAGACTTTGCTATGGTGGAAGCTTATTCACTTAAAGAAGATGAAAAGAATTATACATGGTGATTGATTCCTTTACTCAGTTAAGAAATATTTATCAGAGACCTTCTATGTGTCTGGCACTGTGTAGGCAAGGTAGTCAGAGTGTGCTATCTTAAAAACTCCAACAAAATGACTAAAATAAAAAAAAGGTCACATAACGTAAGGCAAAAAAACACGGGCCAGGAGACAATAACAACAAATTAGGCTAGAAAGCAGATGTAATTGTGGGAATGAATTTGCCAAACCCAAAAATGCTGAATTCTCAACCCAGCAGAGTCCAGAAGCAAGCCAGTTTCCATCAGAGCACTCCCCAGAGGCTCAAGAAACAGCCTCACTGTGTATCTCTGGAGCTAGAGAGCTAAAGGTAAGCTTAGTAGCAGGAATGTTAAGAACAACTGGAAGCTTTCCAACCCCTCACTCATCTATGTAGCTGGGACACTGAAGGTTTATCCCATGCTAAGGAAAAACAGAAATTCCACGGATTTGGGAAGATTAGGGAGAAGAGAGAACAGAGATAGCAAATGAAAAATAATAGATTTAACTGAGACTTTACCTAAACAATGTTGAGAATCACAGAGCTTCTTTTCACTGGACACAAAAAATCCTGACAATAAGATTTTTCCAGGAAGGATACTCAGAGTGTTCTTTGAAAATTTGATCCATTCAAAAATGAAAAAACGTAAGGATACCAAGACCAGGAGTTCCCTAAGAAAACAGCCCAGCTGGATCAACTTAGAGTGAGAGCACAGTAGACCCGTTTCTTGCACACTCACAAATTCTTTACAAAATGAGCAGACAACAATGAAAGGAGATACCCAACTTGGCAGACATGAAAACAGACAGTAGCACCTTGAAGGAAACACAGAAGAGTTTCTGTGTGAAGAGATAAGTTCGTGCTTCAGTGGGAAAGCAGCATGGTATAAAACAGGGATGTTTAGTGAGCAAAAGAAAAATGTAATTTAAATTGGAAATTAAAATTTTTACAGCAGAAATGAAAAACAAAACATAAGAGAGAAGCAAAGATAAAATGTTGTCCCAGCTCATGATCAAAATGAGAAAGAGATGGAAAATACACATAGGTGATATTTTAAAACGCTAATCCAGAACCCTGATTCTGAATAATAAGATTTACTCAGTAGGAGAAAATAAAACTTTAATGGAGGAGAAAAATTGCTAACGGAATATTTTCAGAACTAAAGAACGTGAGTTTCCTAACTGAGGGGACCATGGAACATCCAGCACAGTGGATAAAAATAGGCCACATTTACTAGGAAAGTTTGTAATGCTGGAAACAAACAATAACAAAAAAAGACATTCCAGAGCAAAAATGCAGATTTCATAAAATGACTAAAATATCAAAATGTCATCAGTCTTTTCAATAACAATACAGAGAAGCTACAAGGTAGTAAATGTCATCAGAAAGTTATTTCCAACCTAGAATCTATACTAAAGGGCACTATTGATAATTTGTGTGTGGACGGACCTCACCATATTATGTTTTTTAGATATATAAGATTCATAAAACTTTACCTTACATGTAACTTTTATCAAGAAGGCTTGGAGAGTGGCTGGGCTCTTGTAACTCAGTGGTTAGAGCTCTGGCCACATGCACTGGAGCTGGTGGGTTCAAACCCATCTGGGCCTGCTAAACAAACAAACAATAACAACACCAAAAATAGCCAGGCATTGTGGTGGACGCCTGTAGTCCCAGCTACTCGGGAGGCTGAGACAAGAGAATTGCTTGAGCTCAAGAATTTGGGGTTGCTGTGAGCTGTGACCTTACAGCACTCTACAGAGGGCAACAAAGTGAGACTCTGTCTCATTAAAAAAAAAAAAAAGAAGAAGAAGAAGAAGTCTTGGAGAATGAACTTTACCAACTAAAAGAGAAACAAACAAACGAAAAGAAAGTAGAATCCATAAGGTTTAAGGAATGAAGAAACGTGGGACTTGAGAGAAAGCCTAAGAATCCCAGGATGGTGTCAGTGCAGCAGCTGGGGCAAAACATGAGACAGATAGGAAAGAGACAGATAACAAACTACCAATTGTGCTAAATGGTATGACACAAACATCTTTTGTTTAATAGACTATAAACCTCCATAAAAAAAGATGTGGTTGAGTTAGAGGTCAAAGAAATCTTCTCTGAGAGGGTGACATCATGGCACCCTATGGGGTAAAAGCCCACCCCAGTAGTTGGTGGAAGACCATTATGAGTAACACACTACAGAGAAGGGAACCATCAGTGTGGCTCCTGTCACACTGTGTCTCATTCTGGGCTGCTATAACAAAACATAGGCTAACCTAGAAGAAACTGCGGGTTCAGCTCCAGACCACAGCAATAAAGTAAGACATACAAATTTTTTTTGGTTTCTTGGTGCATATAAAAGTTATGTTTATATTGTACTGTAGTCTATTAAGTGCATTATTAAGTATTATGTCTTAAAGAAAACACAAAAATACACAAAGCAATCAGGAAACATAAAATCCACACAGGTGGAAACAAACATAGACCTCCCAGCAACACCAATAAGCTCAAGCAAGTTAAAATTTGCATGGGTGAATCAGAAAGGACACCATCAATTATGCTTCTTGAAAGTAAAATAATGGACCATAACACAGAGTGTCTCAAAACTTTTGTAGTAACCCATGTACATACCTTAATTAAAAGATATTTCTTTCTATAATTGCTAACAATCATCTCAGCCCTCAGCCAGTCATGATCTTTTTGCTAGTGGAGGGTCTTGCCTTCATGTTGATGGCTGCTAACATTTGGGATAACTGTGTCAATTTCTTAAATTAAAACGACAATGAAGTTTGGTGCATCCACTGACTTCCTTTAACAACAGATTTCTCAGTAGCATGTGATGCTCTTTGACAGCAATTTACCCACAGTAGAACTTCTTTCAAACTTGTAGTCAGTCCTCTCCAACTCTGCCACTGCTTTCTTAGCTCAGTTTATGGAACAGGCTAAGTCGTTGGTTGTCATCTTAACTGTCTTTACACCACAGCATCTTCACCAGAAGTAGATTCTATCTCAAGAAACCTCTGTCTTTGCTCATCTGTAAGAAGCAGTTTGTCGTTTGTTAAAGATGAATCATGAGGTTGCAGCAATCCAGTCACATTTTCAGCTCCACTTCAAATTCTAGTTCTCTGGCAATTCCATCACGTCTGAAAGGACGCTATCTACTGGACTCTTGGACCCCTCAAAGTCATTCAGGAGTGTTGGAATCAACTTCTTACCAATTCTATTAATGATAATATTTTAGCCTCTTCTCTGACTCAGGAATGTTGACGTCTAGAATGGTGAACCTAGGGGATGACAGGGCTCCCACTTAATGAGCACAAGGATAAGGGTATTGGCACACCCCTGGGGTGCAGGACACAACTACAAGAAGGTTTCTAACAATTGTAAACGTTGTAATGTAGTTGTTTGTACCCTCATGTTAACCTGAAATATAAAAAAGAAAAATAGAATAGTGGATCCTTTCCAAAAGGTTTTCAATTTTCTTTGCCCAGATTCATCAGAGGAATCATTCTCTACAGCAGCTAGATAATTTATCATCTTAAATAAGCATTATAAAATGTATCTCTTAAATAAGACTTGAAAGTCAAAAATATTCTTTGATCTATGGGCTACAGAATGTCGTTTGTATCAGAAGGCATGAAAACAACACTAACTTCCCTGTATGTGTTCATTGGAGTTCTTGGATAACTAGGTGTGTGGTCAGTGAGTAGCAATATTTTGAAAATAAAATGTTCAGGAGAAAGACGGAGACTTTACCTCTTTCATGTTTACATGGATGGAGCTGGAACATATTCTTCTTAGTAAAGTATCTTAGGAATGGAAGAAAAAGTATCCAATGTACTCAGTCCTACTATGAAACTAATTTATAAGCACCCACACTTCCATATGAAAGCTATAACCCAATTATAGCCCAAGAAGAAGGGGAAAGAGGAGAGGGAGGGGCGGGGAGAGGGGAGGATGGGTGGAAGGAGGGTGATTGGTGGGACCACACCTATGGTGCATCTTACAAGGGTACATGTGAAACTTACTAAATGTAGAATATAAATGTCTTAACACAATAACTAAGAAAATTCCAGGAAGCCTATGTTAACCAGTGTGATGAAAATATGTCAAATTGTATATAAAACCAGCACATTGTACCCCATGATTGCATTAATGTACACAGCTATGATTTAATTAAAAAAAAAATGCTCAGGAAACCGTGTTATGAACAAATGTGCTATCATCCAGCCTTTATTGTCCCATTTTTACAACACAGAGTAAATTTAACATAATTCATAAGGGCCCTAGGATTTTCAGTATTATTGGTTTCAACTTAAAGTAATCAGCTACATTGAGCACCTAATAAGAAATGGAATATACCTTAACACTTTGAAGTCAGGCTTTGACTTCTCTCTAGCTATAAAAGTCCTACATAGTATTTTTCTTCCAATAGAAAACTGTTTTATCTGCCTTGAAAATCTATTTTTTAGGGTAGCCACCTTCATCTCTTACCTTAGCTAGATTTTTTGAATAACTTGCTATAGCTTCTCCATCAGCACTTGCTGAATCACCTGTACTTTCATATTACAAAGAGGATTTTTTCCTTAAACCTCTTGAACCAACCTCTGCCAGCTTCCAACTTTTCTTCTGCTGCTTCCTTACCTCTTTCAGCCTTTATAGAATTGAAGAGAATTATGTCCTTCCTCTGGACTAAGCTTTGATTTAGGGGAATATTGCAGTTGGTTAGATTCCTATCCAGACCACGACTACTTTCTCCATGTCATCAACAAGTCTATTTCACTTTCTTATTATTCTTGTGTTCACTGGAGTAGCACCTTTCATTTTCTCTTTCTGTCCCAAACTGGGCTAATTGGTTGGTACAAGAGGCCTTTTCCTCTTGTGTGTGGATAGCTTTTCCTACCTAGCTTTCTTCATGCCTTCCTCACTAAGCTTAATCATGTCTTGGGTTGGGTTTAAAGTGAGAGATTGAGACTCATCCTTTCACTCGCACACTAAGAGGCCATTGTGGGGTAGTTAATTGGCCTAATTTTAATGTTGTGTCTCAGGGACAGGGCGCTACAAGAAGAGGGAGAGAGATGGAGGGAACAGCCAGTAAGTGGTGCAGTCAGAACACACAACGTTAAGTTCTCTGCCTTATATGGACATGGTTTATAGCACCCAAAATAATGACAATAGTAACAGCAAAGATCACAGATACAAGGACAATGAAAAAATGTGAAATACTGTGAGGATTACCACCACATGACACAGAGGCACAAAGTAAACACGTGCTGTTGAAAAAATGGCACCTTTAGATTGCTCAATGCAAGGTTGCTACAACCTTCATTCTGAAAAAAAGTGCAGTGATCTGTGAAATGCAATAAAGTGAAGCCCAGAAAAATGAGGTATGCCTGTGCCATTAACTGGGAGGTGCAAACTACAAATATATCTTTCTCACAGTTCTGGGGGCTGGAATTTCAAGATCTGGGTGTCAGTGGGGTCACATTCTCGGTGAGAGTCCTTACCCTGGTTTACAGACTTCTTTTGCTTCACAAGGCCGTGGGAGGGAAAGCTCTCTGGGGTCTTTTTCATGAGGGTGCCAAAATTCACAAGGGTTCCACCCTACTGATCTAATTATTTCCCAAAGACTTTACCTTCTATTGTTGTTACATTAGAGATTAGGATTTCAACATAGGAACTTGTGGGAGGAGCAAACATTCAGTTCATAACATTCCACTCCTATTTGCCAAAAAATCACATCTTTCACGTATACAAAATACATCATGCCATCCTAACTGCCTCAAAATGCTTTATTTATTCCAACATCAGATATAGCTGAGTCTCATGGAATGATTCATCCTGTGGCAAAAATTACCCACCTGTTACCCTATAAAACCAAACATGTTTTTTGTTTCCAAAATACAATGATAAGACATGCATGGGATAGACCTTTCTATTCCAAAAAGGGAATAGGGAGAAATAGAGAAGAAAAGAAGGATGACAGGTCCCAAGCAATACAAAAACCTAGCAAGGCAGACTCCATGAGATCTTCGGATCTATACTTTGTACTCCAGACCCACTGTTGTTCCACTTCTGCATCCCCTGGGGGGGCAGTCCTGCCCCCTGGTTCTGGCTGGAAGAGAATGAGCCCCCATGGCTTTGGGCAGAGATTGTCTGGTTCATTGACAATGAAGGAATGGCCCCCATTTTGAAATGAAGGAGGCAACCCTGATTTCTGGATCATCTTTTGCCTCATTCTCCCCCTGAAGAATACAGCATGTTTGCAGGCAAATATCTGTATGGTCACATCCTACAAAATTCAAGAAGTCTGACAACCTTCCTTTATTTCTTTGCATCGCTTTCCCTTTTAGTTCAGATTGACAGTTTTCCTGCTGGAGCAACTGGTGAAGTCCGTGGTTCACCCCACACTAATTTCCCTAAGAGACGATCTCTTGGCCATATTCATAGTACTTTCCTGAACATGCTTTCTTTTTTTTTTCTTTTTTTCAGTATGGACAAGTTAAGATTCTTCCAAATCTTTAAATTGTAGCCCATTTTTGCTTAATAATTCTGTCTTAAAATCATTTCTCCCTTCTTTTTCTGTAAGTGGTCAGAAGGATCCAAGCCACCAGTTAGACACTTTTCTTAGAATCTCTTCAGCTAAATACCCGATTTCATTGCTTGAAAGTTCTACCTTCCATAAAACACTGGAACAGAAATCCAAGTTAGGCAAGTTCATTGCCACTTTACAGCAAAGACAGCTTCTTTCTTTCTTTTCTTTACTTTTTTTTTTTTTTTTTTTTTTTGAGATAGAGTCTCACTTTGTCACCCCTGGTATAATGGCATGGTGTCATAGCTCACAGCAACCTCAAACTCTTGGGCTCAAGTGATCCTCTTGCCTCAGCCTCCCAAGTAGCTGGGACTAGAGGTGCCCTCCACAATGCCCAGCTAATTTTAGAGATAGGGTCTCACTCTTGCTCAGACTGGTCTCAAACTCCTGAGCTCAACATTTACTTCTTTTTTTAAAGGTATGAGCTCACTCACTAGAGCTCAGCTCGAACTCCTGGGCTCATGTGATCCTCCTGGATCTATACAAAACCAAGTGACTGAGACTACAGGTGTGCACCGCCATGCCCACCTAATTTTTCTATTCACATTTTTTTGTAGAGATGGGGCCTCTTTCTTAATCAGGCTAGTCTCAAATTCCTAACCTCAAGTGATACCCCCAGCTGAGCCTCCCAAGTGCTAGGATTACAGGTGTCAGTCACCATGCCCAGCCTTATTTTCCATGTTTTTCTTTTTCATCTGAGACCAATCAGAATGGCCTTTACCATCTATATGTCAACATTCTCCACATTATTGTGTATTCTCTAGCAAAACAGAAGCTTTCTTTATAGCTCTCCTTTTTTCTTCCTGAGTTCTCACCAGAATCATCTCTAAAAATCTCTTCATGACAATATCAGCTTCTTCTAGAAAGTACTTCAAAACAGTTACAACCTCTACTCATTACCCAATTCCAAAGGCACTTCCAAATTTTTAGATATTTGTTATAATAACACCCCTTTCTCAGTACCAGTATTAGTCAGGGTTCTCTAGAGAAACAAAACCAGCAGGAGATATATATACACATATAAAGGGGGTGCTAAAAAATGTATACAAATTTTAAGAGTTGTTACCTATGTATTATTTTTCAAAGTCAACTCAAAGGCACTATTACTAGTCCAGTGTATCTAGACATGATGCACATCCACTTTACCTGTAATTTATACACTTTGGGAGAATGATCAATTTTATTTTCAACAAGAACTCTTAAAATGTGTCTACATTTTTTGGCCCCCCCAGTATACATGTATGTGCACTCGTGTGTGGGTGTGTGTGTATCTGTGTCTGTGTAACATAGAAATCACATGAGGAAACGGCTCATGTGACTATGGAGTCTGAGAAGGTCTCATGATCCACTATCTACAAACTGGAGACCCAGGTAAGCCAGTAGTGTAATTCCAGCCTGAGTCCAAAAGCTAAGGGAGAAAATTAAATCCCAGTCCAAGGACAAGAGAAGTCTGGTGTCCCAGCTCAAGCAGGCAGGAAGGGAACAAATCCCCCTTACTCTATTTTGTTCTACTCAGACTCTCTGCTGTTTGGATGCTGCCTACCTATGGGGACGGCCATCAACTTTGCTGAGTTCATCAATTCAAATGCCAGACTCATCTAGAAAGACTCTCACAAACATACCCAGAAATGATATTTAACCTGGCACCCTGTGGCCCAGTCAAGATGACACATAAAATTAACCATCACAGGCTGGGATAACTGGAATGTGCTTTCTCATACAACGACAAGGTTAGCCAGTGTAATCGCGTGAAGGATAAGATTTGCCTATAATAACCTGTACTATCTTTTTTGTTCATGGGATTAATTCCATTGATTCTACTATAGGAATAACCTCCTAAAATCACATACTGCAAGAAGCTATGTGGTCTTCTAATCTTATCTTACCATCTCCTTTGTGAACAAGGAACACTTAGGTTCCAGGAGGTTTGGTAATCTACCCATGGTCTCAGAACTGTTTAATATGAGAGACAAAGCAAAAATTCAAATCTCCAAGTTCCTTATCTAGAACTTTCTCTTCAATTTTTCCCTCATAACTTTAGAAAAACTGAAATTAAATTAATCAAATTATACCAGCTATCATAGTATGGCCCAACAATAGAAAATTTTCTTTGTTTGATGGTGAAAGAAATCATCATAAAAAATAATTTCTTCTTCTACTTGAGTTTTGCATTATTGTCTAAATTTAGTACCTGATAGCAGCTTAGGGATGTTTAATCTCTTCCTTACAAAACCAATAATTTATATTTTATATTCATAAATAATTATATAAGTGTTAACAATGCTAACTCATTACAATACTTTTAAGAAATACCTACAAATACTTCAATATATATGACTTGCACACATTCTTAATCTATTTTAAGTTGTGGCTTTGCATTTACTATAAATACTTGCCATTTAATATAATAGTTTAAGCTTAATCTTATTTAGGAAAATAGATAAATAAATTTATTTATGTATTTAGGAAAATAAATAAATAAATCTATTTATTTATTTAGATTTATTTGGGAAAATAAATAAATAAATAAAACTATCATATCTTAAAATGTAAAGCTGATGAAATATACAAAGAAATATCTTTCCTCCAGAAGAACACTGCAGTTCAAGATAACATGTATATACGTGAGTGCATGTGTAAACACACACACACACATAATCAGCCTTCCCTGAAGAAAAATTATTCATGAGTCAGGAGGACTATTTTTTTTTTTAGCAAAAATATCTCTTTTAAAATGTTTTCATGGCTCTACCAGGACTCTGTGACATTTAGTAATATCTACAATGGCCAAATCTACAATATTTTGAAACCTTGATGCAGGACCTGAAGTCATCCATGTCTTCTTCTCTTCCACAAGATTCATACAAGTTTAAAGAACAAGGCCATTGCTACTAACAAAAGGCTATTGTAGGCTTAATTTTTTTTCCCTGTGGTTAAGAAGATTTATAGTAACCAGGTCAAAATATATTTCTGATTTTATGATTCACTTGGAACATTCCAAGCAATACTTATGATATCTCAAAGAATAATTCAGACTTGTATTAACAGCTTGGTCCTTTGTCTCCTCGGGACAGGGATTCTCCAAGTTACATGTGAAAAAAATAGCATATAAATGACCCTTGGAAACTATGTTATACCATATGCTATTTATGAAATTTCATTTTTAGAAACATCAGGTATCTATGATTTGGGTGATTCAAGAGAACAATAATTTTTAAATGTACTGTACAAATTTCACCATGTTCCCTGGGTCACACAGGTAGTCAGGTCTGTGACCCTGAGTCTGTGTTCTCCTCTGTAGTGCTAACTGTAAGTATGGAATGACCAGGATGAAGGCTCCAGAAAGATCAAGAAACCCTAGAGAGATTCTTGCTGGAAAAATGCATCAGAATGACTTGCTTGTGGAGATAGTTTTAACAGTTCTTCAAACCAATATACATTTGACCTTGATATGCACATGTCACTTCTAAATTGCTGAGGTGGAAACGTTGCAAGAATCTCTAAAGGTGGCAAAAGAGTTATTTCAAAAAGCATGACAGTGAACCATGTGATTAAAGCAAAGACATGGAATGCATTTGATTGTTATTGTCCTAAATAGGTCATCTTAGAAGGACTCCCACTTTTTGTGTCCCACCCCCAAATTCATATGTTGAAGTTCTACCACCCCAATGTATTTGTTAATGGAGCTTTTGGAATGTAATTAAGATCAAATGAAGTCATAAGGATGGGATCCTAATCTGATAGATTGTTGGCCTTATAAGCTGAAGGAGAGAAATACCTCTCTCTCCAGGAGCACACACACAGTAAGGCCATATGAGCATACAGTGAGTAGGTGGCTGTTTGTAAGCCAAGAAAAGAGCCCTCACCAGGACTTGACCATGCTGATCTTGGACTTCCAAGCCTCCAGAACTATGAGAAAATACATCTATGTTGTTTAAGCCACCTAATCTATGGCACTTTGGTGGTGTCTTAGTCTACAGCCCAAAGAAACCACCAGAAAGACACACTGGGGAGACTGGAGTGTTGGAACAAAGTTTGCATTGTGGGCAGCACAAGGGTTTCAAGTCCATGATGGAGCTGGAACATATTCTTCTTAGTAAAATATCTCAAGAATGGAAAAAAAATGTATCCAACGTACTTGATACTACTATGAAATCAATATATAATCCCCTACACACTCATATAAATGGCAAAACATAACTACAGTCCAGAAAGTAGAAGGGAAGAGGAGAGAGAGGGGAAGGAAAGTGAGATATGGGAGAAGGGAGGGTATTGGGGAGACCTCACCTAATGTGCATGATGCAATGGTACATTTCAAAACTATTAAGAAATGAGTGTAATTGTGATGGATGTGTTACTTAGTTCAATGTAAGCTTTCACATTGTATATCGAAGCAGTACCCTGAACCCCATAAATGCATCAATATACAAAGTTATGATGTAATAAAAAATAATTAAAAAAAAAAAAACATAGAAAATCTAAAAAAAAAAAAAAAAAAAGATTTTCAAGTCCAGAACTTACACAGCACGGTTTAGAAGAGACAAGAGATCAAAATCTGAGAAAATTCTGAAACTATAGATAGAGCAGGATCATCAACTAAGCAGATCAAAATAGCATTTAGCATAGTAAGTAATGGTTTAAGCTTTGGAACTAAACTAACTTAACTTCCACCTCTAAGACAGACAAGCTGTAATACTTTAAATGTTACTTAATGCCGTCATTCTAACCCCAGTGCTTTATGACCACTCTTAACGGTAGACATAGTAATGCCTTCTTCGTAGCTGTTGTGGGACTTCAATGATTGGATATTAAATTATTAGTCTTTGGCACAATGTCTGCCACATGCTAACATCTCAGGGAATTGGTATACAGCTGCCAAAGTTAGAGAACTTGGCATCATCCAATAAATTCCTACACCATGTATTTATTGGATGCTTTTTTTTTTTTTCATTTCTTTATTGTTTATTGTTGGGGATTCATTGAGGGTACAATAAACCAGGTTACACTGATTGTATTTTTTAGGTAAAATCCCTCTTACAATCATGTCTTGCGCCCAAAAGGTGTGGCACACAGAAAAGCCCCACTCCCCTTCCTCCTTCCCTCTCTTTGCTCTTCCTTTCTGATATCATTTCTTTTTTTTTTTTTTTTTTTAAGCACTCAACTTTATTGCGTCAAGCAGCCACTTATATAGAGCGTGGGGAAGGGGCAGGGAAAGAAGGCGGGAGATGAGGTGCGTGACACGGTTGGGCCAATGGCATGGTACCACGTTGGCTGTATCTAGGTAGAGGCAGTTTCAGGCCGGGCCTTGCTGAGTCATTGCTATGCAGAAGTAGCTCCATGGATATACTTCTAGTCAGGCTTGGGAAGTTGCACTAGGCCTCAGTCCCATGGGAGGGCCCAACAATTCCCTCTTTGACAGGTAGGTTTTTAATCTCTCCTCTCCTCCTCCTTCCTGCTTCTCGATTTGCAATGACCTTTACCTCGAAAAGACTCCTACACTCAAATGTGTATTGTAGCACAACTCAGGATAGAAAAGACATGGAATCAACATAATTGCCCATCAGTTCATGAGAAGATTAAGAAATGCATTAATTATATTGTATATGCCATGGAGTATTACTCAGCTATAAAGAAATGAAAGAATGTCTCTGGCAACAACTTGGATGGAACTGGGATTTTTTTAAATATGTCTCCTTTGGGTTTCCCTTAGGAAAATGCAAATCTCAGTGTTTGTTCCTTCAAATGGCTTACAAATGTCATAGACGTGCTGCTTATCTTTGGTGGTTTTTCTCTGGCTAGCACCTCTCAGAACCGTCTGAAGTATGACATCTAACTTCATGACTGTTGGCTCATCCTGAGTCAGCTGAAGTGAGGTGAACCTCTAGCTTTCTGAGCAGTATGGGAGAGAGAAAACAATGGAGAAATGAAAAGGGGTTTAACCATTGACTATATTTATTCTTTCATTCAATGTTTGGTGTTGAAGTCATCTCTCCATCAAACAAACTGGTTTCTGCCAAATATACCTATATGACCAACATAAATAAATTTTATAATCTTACCCAAACTGATTTTATTTTTACTGAAAACTAGTATACTCTTCTAATGATTCCATGAGAATATTTATGTATTTCTTGACTAGTCAACATTATACCCGGTCTCATTCACTTTCTTCACTATCCTGTTGATTATATCAAACAAATATCTCTCAATCTATCTATTCCTCTCCATTTTAAAATGCCATGTATTTTCCATAAATATAGGAAGTTCCCTTTAACTTTTATTCCAGAGCTAGTCATGTGGTAAAGTTAGGGGCATGGTCTTCCAGATTGCCAAGTCTACTCTAGGCTTCTGACCCCAACAGCAGGAAGGTAAGGTCTACCTGCAAAGTGAGAGGGAAATACCCTTACAACACCACTCTCACTTCTGATACCAACTGAAAATGTAGTGTATTGGTCAGGATTCTTCCAAGAAACAGAGCCAACAGGATGTGCTTACACACAGACATGTAGCCACACACACATGGTCCATGGAGGCTCATGATGAATAATAAAGACACTCTGGACACTCAAAAAAACTTTAAGAGTGTAGGAATATAGAACATTTTTGTTTCTCTGTACCACATTGGAAGAAGAAGAGCTGTCTTGGGCCACACATGAAATACTCATATGCTAATGAAAGCTGATGAGCAATTGAAAAAAAAAATTCATCCACAGTTTTCTTGATCTCCTCCACCACAGATAAGCAAAAATGTCCTCACATACTCTGCACGCGGTCTCTGGGCTGCAGGTTGACACACCTAGTAGAGATTAAGGGATAGGAGTCAGGGACAGAGGCCAGACCACTTTTTGGGTTGAAACCAAATTCCTTAGTACACACGCATTCATTTTCATACACATTTCCCCCTCCCCATCAATCTGTCCTTCATGTCCTACAGCCACTGCGTTGTGCACTTCACAGTTTCCCATTGTTCCTACAACAAAATATCACACACTGCTTGCATGCTATTTCCCCAGTCTCATTTTGAGTTACGTCCCTGCTGCAGTCTCTCTACCACAACCACACCATCCTTCTCAAATCCCTTTCTCTCAGAACCTACAAAGGCTGATTCCTCAGCCCAAACTTCCTGCCCTTCTCCTCTTTGTTCAGGTAACAGTTACTTAATAACAAGGCTTAGCACTTACTTCAAGTTGTAGGGTTTTGATTATGTAATTATAGTTTTCTTTCCCACAAGGTCCTTCTCTCTATCAGGCAGAAATCCTGTTTATTTTTGCTCCCCATTATATCCCAGTATTTTACACATGATAAAGGGGAATTAATAAATGTTTACTCTTGACAGTGGACAGTGTGCGTTCAAACTGACTCACCCTAGTCACAGACTGTGGCTTGGTGAACCAACTCTGTCCTTCCCACCAGCATAGGATCAGCACATATTGTGGAACACCTGAGGGCAAAGCTCTGTGTAATACGAATTCACAGTATGTAAAGAATGGGGAGAGATTCAGAGCCATTACATTATACACATATATATAATGAAGTAACGCTGAAGTAACAAAAGCATAAGCTTCATTTTAAATTAATTGGCTGTCAATCTTTCACTATTTCATGTAATATCCAGTGTACACTGAAATATTTCATTCAGATGCCTAGAAATGAACTAATGTAATTACCGTTAACTCTGATCCGAGTTTGCTTTCTGTTCAGATCACAGACTAGCGAGGCACAAGTTGACAACAAAACTGCCAACAGGAAGCGGCGTGAGATTTGGGTAATGAGTCGTGCTGATCACAACATTCTCTGATTATTTGTTTGCAGACACCCTCGTGTGTCATCCAGAACACACGTGCAGAGATGGGGAAACCAGGGCCCGGTTGCATGCTTGCTTCTTTCTTTCCAACACAGATGTTTGGCAGCACTCAGGAGACAGGGCATTGCGCTAAGACTGTGCCACGTTTATATTTGTGTTTTTCTTCCAATATATCTAACTGGTTTGCAGCCATGAATTTTTTACCCATAGTTACAATTACAGCTCTGGGAGACATTGTGGATGGCTTGCCATGTTTCTAAAAAGGTAGGAAAATTTGCTTCTGGGAATTAGTGGATGAATATAATGATTCTAGAAGCAACAATATGGATCATCAAGAATCCGAGTCAATATTGTTAGGGAGAGAGTGGATGTGTTTGTTGCCACTTTTTTTTTTCTAAGTTTAAAAAAATGAGAATTGGGATAAACAGCTAACACTTGCATTAAAGTTGGGATTCTATGGAAATAGATTCCTTTCCAAAGATGATAGAAAATAGATAATTTGAGAAACTATGAACACATCCTCTGGTAGAAAATATATTATATTGTTCCGACCTCCGAACACTCAGAAACACACCTTCTTTCTGAACACCTCACTTCCTCAGAATGCCTCATACTTGAAATCTCTTGCCAGGAGGAAAGAGCAAAGAGATCAACTGAGGACAGGCGAAAATCATGAAATTTAGGTACACAGATCCTTCGGAAGCAAACTGAGTGAAAGCAGGTGGGTGCTTCTTCAGAATAGCTGACATATAGATCTTTCATACTAACTTGCACTCATCTGGGCTGTACTTCCCTGATGTGCCAGTGCTTACGGGCTACTTAAGAGTATCCTCTAATTTCCTTACTTTATAAAAGAAAAACAAACCATCACAAATGTTGAGTAACTTGTGCAGGGATGTAAATCCAGGAATCACTGAAAATACAAAATACCAAAAAGATTGATTCTAACCTGCTTTTATAGACCTCACCCAGGAATGTATGAACATCTGTGACATTATTTGGATGATTCACTGCCTTTTTATTTAACCTTTCTGACTGGCAATTTTATTAAAGGATCTAGAATTGCTGGTCATCTGAGTATTTTTCTGGGTTTCCAACTTCTTTTCCTGGTTTATATGTTAATGCTAAAGGTTGGTGTCTATCCTCTATTTTCTTTCTAAGTACTGACGTCATCCAGTGGGGAAAGAAGTGTGTATTTATAGTTGAATATGAACACAATTTTATTATTATTATTATGTATTCATATGTATAGATCTGTTTTCATTTGAGTAGTTGAATTTCTATATTTCCTTGTGTCTCTATTCTCTCCTGCCCCCTTACACTCATCTCATTCTCTTTCCTGTTATTTTTTCCAGAAAGCAAACTTAGCTCTGTAATCTGAAGCTAGAGAAACCACAATTTATGAACAGAAAAACCCGGTATACCCTTGACCTTATGAATCAGAGTACACTGTTCTAGTACTTTTTCTCTCCCAGTAAACTTTTCTTGCCACATTTCCTATTCAGGAGGGCTTTTCTAGATAACTCATGAGCCAACTTACACTAAGTTGTAAATGTTGCTACTGCTTGTAATTCAAAATAGTTTATAGATTTCTTAACCTCTGCCCTTTAATATAGTTCATAAATATCTTGACCCTCCCCCCCAAAAAAGTGGCTAATGAGACATTCTTCAGATTAGAGTCTCAAAGAAAAAAGTCAGAGAATAGAATGAGAGAAGTGATGTGTTACAGGTACCCAATAGTATTGGAAAAGATTCCTTCCTCACAGAAGAAAAATTATCACAGAGAATGACATCTGTCAAAACTTCTGAGGCTGGACAACTTGTGCTTTCTGATACTCCAACTCTTCCTACTTCCCCACTAATGTTTTAAGATGTTTTTCTTTTCTATTTCTGGAGCCTATGATAAATTGTATTATAAATCGCAGAAGAAAAGAGAAACTATCAGCAATTTGTCAAATACTTTAGAAACTATAGACATTCTCGAGATATGCACCAGTCTAGGAAATTACTTCTCAAAAGTAACCACTTACAAGTGTGCCTTTCTTGGTCACTGAGAACCGACTTCACTGAATCATTGGAAACAGCTCTTCACTTTTTCTTTTCTTGTTGATCAGAACTTCCCTAAGCTGTTCTTTAATGCTCCATGACTTTGTTTGCTCTGGATTTACATTACTCAACCATATCCCTTAAGCTTAATTAAATTTGTTTGTTCATGCTTTGAGCACTTTTCTCTGTTCTGCAGCAAGAATAGGTAAAAATCAAGGGACATTCATTCATCTGCAAAGCTGTCAGTCTATCATAACTCAAATATTGATTTGGGGGGAGGTTGTGACATTCCCTAGGTGAGCGTGTCAAGTCTGTTGACAGAGAGCTCTCTACTTAATCGAATGTGATGTCTGTCTGGGAAATGATGAAGCGTGTCAGTGATGGGGTTTCTCTCTCACTGTATGTGCAGTAGAGGGTAATGAAATTCCACTGTGTACTGACCGAACTCCATGTGCCTTCTCTTATTACTTCAGTATGTTTTTTCCCTTAAAGACCTGGGAGCAATACAGTTATTCATCCAAGAGATGATTATGCATTAAAAAAAATTGAAGCATGAAATATCAGATGGGGATCATCATAAATGATTTGCCACATGAGTAATAATTTTAATTTGGTCGCTAAACTTGCAGTGTAGTTTTACTCATCTGTAATATGGGAGTAATGATCATCCTTCCTGTCATTAACTACTGCGCAGTAGTGTTGTAAAGATTAATTTATGTTCCTAAATGGCTTTTCAAATGAAAATTGCAGTGTAAATGTTAGTTTCTAAGGCATAGTCCTTTCTGACCAGAGCAGGCTTTGTCTCTGATTAACATTTAAAAGGCCATAGAAAGAAACAAATTTTGCTTGGATAATAGCAGAAAAATATTTTTAGTTAGTTGAAAGTGAATTCCAACCATTAACAGAAATGAAACAAAAAGTGTAGCTATATCAACTGAACAAACATATTACCTAAATCATTACTTTATCATTTATAGGTTTCTAATAGAAAAAAAAAAAAATACTGCTTTTCACCTTAACAAATTGCATTATAGTATACCGGTAAGTTATCCAGATTGGCCTGAGATCATTTCTTTTGATAGTACATGCAAAATTATTCCAAGGTAACGTTTTGTAGTCTAATTTCTCAGGTTTTCATTTGGTTCAAATATACATTTAAATAATTTGTCACTAATGTCTCTGGCTATTTCATGTCTGACAATTTACAGAGTGAAGATTCATATAAATGTGAATAAAAGCAGAAGTAATTTCTTCATGGGTTGGAAATGCTGATTATGTAGTAACAGTGCTATATTGCTTAAGCAACAGACCGGATGTTAAGAACCGGGACTTTCAAACTGCCTCGTCTTCAGCTCCTTTTATGAGCGAGGGAACGTTGGTTATGTTTTCTGGCCCCTTGTCTGTTTTGCTTCTATGCAAATGTGCTCTCTTCACTTTCCTCTTGCCATTCGGTCTGCTCACTCTTTTCCAGTCATTTTTCTAGATTTTGCTTCAACTGAATGTATTTTAAACTCTGTGTCTTGGCATTTAAAACACCATCTATAACGCCCAAGATCTGACCCAACATTTCCAGTTCCATGAGCCATTGGCATCTCAACTTAACACTGAAAGAGTAAAGTTGAGCTTTCTCCCACCTCCTATGTCTGTTCCTGTTCTATCCTGGTGAATAATGTCAGTATTTTACCAAGGACATGCCATAATGTCTTTGTGGTTCATGAAGAAATCATTAATTTTCTCAACACAATTTGATCAGGTGTGAACTGTATATCACACATTGTATGAAACATTGAGCAGAATAAAAACAGTCCCTGTTCTCCAGTAGCTCACAGTTTAGTGGGAGAGATATATTTTAATGAAATAGGAAGGATAATGGCAGGGCTGGAGAACAACATTTACGACTATGTCATCTGGGGGGGCTTTCCTGGGGAAGTAATGACTGGGTTTAAATCTGAATATTGTGAAAAGAGTAAAAAGGATGAAAAACAGATAAAGATGGGTAAAGCGTTGGATGCGGAAGGCAGAGACAGAAGAAAGAGCCTGTGCCCTCTTCTCTGTAACCAACATGACCCAAACAATAGGCCTCTAAGGCAATTCTCTTTCTCAAATATCACTTGTGCCCACCATTTGCAATTTCCATTGTCATATTTTTTTATTTTCTACCATTGTTCTAGCACTAGCTTCATATACTGGATATGTTTATGTCTTCTCTTTCCCCCCTCCTTCCAGAATTCCAAATCCAGTAGAGTTCTCATAAACTCTTAACTCTCTCCCCCAACTTCTCTGAAAATTATATTATCTTCTGCTCTAACTCTCTTCTATGGTGGAGATTCTGATAGCCTCTCCATGTACAGTCTTCTCTAGATTTGCAAGCTTGCTCTTTTTATTATTACAGAATTTCTCAAGGGAATAATGGAGAAGGAAAGAGAAGTACTTTTAATTTTTATTTTCTTTTATTCTTTAAAGGACATAATGATAAGTTTGGTAGTTTTATTTCTTAACGTCATTCAAATTTAGGCTGTGTATTTTCCTACCTATGATGATATTAGAAAACATAAATTCTAATTAAGAATTAATAAAATTTACCATTTTTATTTCATGACAAATAGGGAAAAGATGCTTTATCATAACAAACATTTTTAACCTTTATTTCAAAGTGTTGTTAGCATGATATGCCTAAGGAAAAAATCTAAACTTCATGAATGAATTACCTTTTCTAAGAAGGGCAAAAATATGTGCTTTGTAAAAATATAATTTGGTCCTACCCCAATCTCTGATTTTCATTTACTATGTTAATATTCTGATTCAGCTTTTAGAAAAAGCATTGCATATTCTTTTATAGTTCAGGAAGGACACATTAAAAGTCAGAAGTAATACTTATTTCACACTAGAGCTTACGGGTATTTCAAAATCGCAGGAGTCAGCAGTCTTCTGAAATTCAGGTAAAAATATAAAAAAATAAACAATTAGAAAGTACATACTTTATAGTCCATATCATCTTTGTATTCACTCTCACTTAATTTGCAAATAATCTAGTGTGATCACTTCAAATATTTCCATTTTAAAATGAGATTTGGAGGAAGAAAACCAATTTCTAACATATTATCAGTTGGCCAGAAATGAAATCTGCTTTGATACTAGGTCCCCGGGGATTACTCAATACTGGCTTTGGAAACCATTCACTTTGGAAACCAACTAGTCAATTGGCCTTGACTCTTTGTTTATCCTTGAAAGTTTTCCACGTGTCATATATTTTGGATCAATACTTCAGTAGATCAATTCCAGCAATTTTCTACTATCATCAGATTCCCCAATCCATTTAACCCTATTCAATAACATTGTATTTTCCTATCTTCTTCCATACCTAATTAAGTTCCTTACCCATCATTATAATCAGTATGGTGAAGACAACTAGAAATACACTACAATGTATTCAACCCTTCTATAAAAATAAACGTATGGCTAAAAAGCAGGCATCCACCTTGGCAAGGAAGGCATCCTTACCTTCCTTGTGCATGATAGAAGTAGATTTGGTAATGTGATTAGTTCTTTCCAACAGGATGTGAGTGGCTATGGTGTATGTACCTGCCAGATTGAATTTTTTTAGTAAGTCTTTCTTTTCTAGTCTCTCTTTCCCCTTCTGCAAGGTGGAAAAAAAAGGTAAGACCCTTGAACCATTTAATAGGAAAAAGAAACCCACCAACCCTAAACGTACAGAATATTAAATTTGTTTTATATTGAACCATTACCTTTAGCATCTACTTGAAGCTGTCTAAATCATTCTAACCATCTAGACCTCCCTAACCACCTCTCACTCAGGCATAGTAATTCGTCTGGTTCAGTCTACCTTTCTGCTTACTCTGGTTGGAAGTGAACAGCTAAGCACATCTCAAGGAAAAAAGAAAGAAAGAAAAACCCACCATGTTTCCTTATCTGTTTTCACATTTTGAAATCAAATATCACATCACTTCCCAGTCTCAGTGTGAGCCCAAAACACTACTGAGTTTCTCTGGTCAGTACATCTCCCTACTGAGCGAGGTGGCTACTTTTCACCTGCCCTATTCTGAACTTCTGGCATGCCATCCTTTCACTGATAATATCGGGTTCTTATCTCACAAAGAATACAAACCTCTCAGTAGAGAGCAATCACACCCTCCCACCATCAAATCCATCTATCTTAGATGAATGGATTTACTCTGCTTTTCTTCCTTAGTGGAACTTTTACTCTCCTACCTAAATTAACTTGCCAACTCTTTCAAACACATCTGTTCAAGGTCACGCAGGGATCACAGATCTTATTTTTCTCCTTCTTGATCAATCTTGTATATAAACACTTATATGTATATAATATATACATACACATATATATAGATATAATACCATTAAATATATAAAATGTATGTTATAATATTCATACAAATATATTTATTGAATACAAATACAAATTGTTTCACACCTTAAAATTAACCTTATTTATCCTAATTCCCCTTCCTTATTTCTCTCTTTAATCTCCTATTCTATTTTATAGTGAAATCTTTCCAGTTCCATTCTTTCCCTTCTTTCTTGAATAAAAACCAATTAAGAACTTTATCTTCAGCTACTATAACTGCTATTATAAAGGTCATTGAAAATTTTGGTAAAATCTAAGTGGTTAAGTTTTAATCCACCTCTACTTTATTCTATCATATATATTAATCATTCTAATAATCTCAAAATTTTTTTTGGTCACTTGATTTCTGAGGCATCCTGCTTTTAATTCATTTTCTTTATTTTACTGGCTGCAAAATCTTATTTTCCTATCCTACGTCTTCCTTATATTGATGTCTAAATATTAGAATTTCCCAAGGATTAGTTTTTAAACATCTTCTACTAGAATCTTAGGTAATATACACATTACCAATTCCCATGACTTTAATCATCAATTTGATACTTTGAAATACTCAAATTCATGTCTCTAATCAAGATGTCTCCTGTATTTCTTATTTACTTAACCAGTAGCCTGTTCAACATTTTCTCTTAAAGATTTAATATTTGAGACTGTAAATCTCAAATGTATCAATGCACAATATAATTCAATCTGCGCTACAGACTGAACCTCCTTCAGTCTTCCTTGTTCCAGTAAATAATAATTTTACATATCTAAATATCAAGGCAAAATTCTTTTTCTTTCTGTCGCACACAGTCCCCATGCTATCAGCAAATCCTGTTAGCTTTACCTTAAAATAAATGCAGAAACAGAATACTTTCCACCACGTCCAGCCCCAGCCCAAGAAAATATCCTTTCTTCTCTGGTTTGCTGAAGTAGCCTTCTAACAGGACCCCCTGACTCTTCCCTTGCCTTCTCTAGACCACAAAGAATATTGTCGAAAATAAATCAGATCAGTGTTCTCTTGCTTAAAACACTCTGGGAGCTTCACATCACACTTACAGTAACAGTATAATTCTTTTAAAAGCTCTAAGTGATCTTGACCCCATTACTTCACTCCTCTGTATTTTAACTCTAGTCTTTCTGGTGTTACTGCCATTCCACCAGCACATCTGGGCCCATTGCTATGTCTGGACTTTTACATTTACTATTTCTTTTCTTCCTAGAATGGCTTTCCCAGTATATATTTATATGGAGTGGGCTCTGATTTCCTACAAATACTAAGAAAGAGCCCACTCCTCAAAGAAACTTTTCCTGACCATCATATAAAGAGAATCCTGGACCACCTGCTTTCTCTTAATTCTTATTTTCCTTTATAACATGATTGCCCTCTCAACATCTATTTATTTCAATTGTGTTCTTTCAATAAAACTCTATTTTATAAACCTCGTGGCAAAAAAAAATATTTTGTATACTCCTCTCATTTTTTTAATATTTTGATCCCTAGAATAGTGGTCTTTCACAGAGCAGATTCAAAATAATATCTCCTAGATGAATTACCAGTCCTCCCAAGCACATTATGAATGCACCAAGAACAGTGTTAATAACCACAAGTGAGAAGTATGGACTTTATCAAGGGAATTTTGTCCAAATTCATTCAAACAGTTGTCTTCCCAACTACATTTAAATATTCCATCAAATCCTGTGGATGGGGGAAATTCTGACATGACTCCCTTGGTGATTCTGACATAAATGCCTCTCACCCAGATTTGTAAAACTCTTGAGTTCCCACAAGCTCCAAATGGCATAATTGTCTTCATGGAGCTTCATGGTCAAAAGTGAACTATTTTTGACATCAATTAGTAAGACAGGATGAGTTATGAGGCTGCAGTTAGTGTGAAGGTTCACAGTAAACACTTAATGCATTATAACTCATCTGGGAGGATGTAGGTGAATGATGGATAGACTCCAAATGTCTAGCAAACTCCTCCACAGCAAACTCCCCAAAACAGAGATGTCCGAGCAGACCTCTGAGTGTCACTGAGGCTCCCATGTAAGTCCAGAAGTAAAGTCTGAGAAAATTTATCTATAAAAACACACTTCAATACAGCAGTTCTAATTCTAAGTAAGACACTCAGGTGGGCAACGAGTATAATTTCATTTCTATTTCTGAATTAACTTCTAATATAAAACTTCATTTCAACACATAATTAATCTAAGTTTTTTTTGATGTTCCACATCCTCTTTATTGAAACTAATTCTAAAATCTGGAGTCTTTATAGAATAGCAAGGTATAGAATGAAGTTGAAATTTGATAATGAGTTGAATGCATTTCATTTATGCAATGAAATGCGTCCGGCGTCCAGTGAGGGTGTGGCCACCTCTCAGTCTCCCTGTGATTTCAGCCTTTAGGTTTTGTACCTCTTTAATCAATCCAGTAAACAGGTAACATTTTGTTACTTTAATAAAAATTCTTATGTGTTATTTATCCTCCTTTCCCAAACCCACTTCTGAGCTGTTCTTATTTGACTTGTGCAGAACATCTTATAAATCTGTCTACCCAGAGACACTGTGTTCCATGATATTTGGGTCGCTATTGTGTGCATGGCACTCATTTTGTTACTCTTGTACTTTTCTTAGCATTCCTTGAGGCTGCTGAGGACCTGTCAGCTTTAGCACGCCCCAAAGTTATGCATTCTTGGGCCCACAGCTCTCCTGTGATCTTATATCCAAAAATCCAGTGGGATTTACAACATTTTACTTGTTTCACCTCCAATTCTTTCTGGACACACAGAATAGGAACCTTTACAAATCCCAGAGAGCCCTCCTCCAAAGTCATCCCTTTACCGTATTTTCTCTAAAATAGGTTATCTTCTACTGAAGTCCTTTCAGTTTCTTCCCACTCTTTCCACTCTCACTTTTTTTTTAAATCTACACATTCCATCCTTGAGGAGATAGGCTCTTTTCCTAAAATGTCAAGGGGCTAGCCTGGGGAAGACGACAAAGGTAAAAGGAAAACTAGCTCCACAGCAAAAAGTAAAAATAGCATTTCAAAAAGGCAGTGTTATAGGACAGCACCTGTGGCTCAAAGGAGTAGGGCGCAGGGCCTATATGCTGGAGGTGGTGGGTTCAAGCCCAGCCCCGGCCAAAAACTGCAAAAAAAAAAAAAAAAAAAAAAAAAAGGCAGTATTATATAACACAGAGGATTACAAAATGTGAACCAAAAAAACCTGGCTTATAATTCTCCCAAATAACCCAT
>CAUYPK010059546.1:0-23358 GCA_963574355.1 Loris lydekkerianus
AACCATCTCTTCCCTGAGATTACTTATCCCTTCTCTTTCAGGAAAATGAAAGGACCTTGCATGCTGCTACTGTTCATGTCAACAATTTTCCCAAACCAGGTCTCTCCCTTAACATCAGGCGATGTAAGAGTCACCATTCCATTCTCTTGGCACTTCTTCTTGACAGAAAATTATACAGACTATGCTGGAACTAAACAGTTCGGCCACCTCCTGGCTCCGGCTGACTGCCCAACTGTAGGTTGCCAGTCAGCTATTTTTCTTAACTTTACATATTTCAAAGCTCAGCCCAGAAAAGTTGCCCCAGCCCTGTGTTTTCTATTTGATCAAACTCACCCTAACTGTAAAAATTACTGGACCCTTTATGCTCAACAGGTTAACTGATTATATTAAAAAAAAAAAAAAAAAAAAACCACAAATTGACTCCTGGCTATCTAATAAACCCTTACAAATATATTATCACAGACTCGATTTGGCTGATAGAGGCCTGGCAGAACCTGAGAACGATGGACCTCCTTTGGGAGCTGCATAGAACTCAGATCTGTGCACGTTGGTTCATCCTAATGCAAACACAACGTGGGCACCTATATGGGGTGTGAGGCAAAGCACTGCAAAGGGAGGACACTATCGTCCACTCTGAGTCCCCTTGGAAGCAAACCTGATTTGCATAGAGGTTGGTGTCAATATTTGACTTGTCCGCTGAAGGACCACACCATTGAAAGGCTCTGCCTCTCTTCCCCAAAAGACACCAAGAGCCACCTAGAATGTGGGAACTTCTGAATCCCACAGGAGGAATCAGGTCAATACTTCCCCCCATAGGTCAATGCCCACTCGTCAATAGATGAGACGTTCATTCCTCATTCCCACCTAAGCCACCTCACTCAAAAATAAATAAATAAATATAAATAAATATAAATAAATAAATAAATAAATAATAAATAAAAAAGGAGGAGATGCCAGGAGCCAATACTTAAGAGCTCACCATGTCTTGCTCTCCGTTCCTTGTGTCTCTTGTTTCTCTCACTCTCTCAGCCCCATGCCCTAGGTCCCTGCTGAACTAGCCCCACAGGCTGGGGCAAGGCCTTTCTGCACATGTTTCCCATTCTGCTCTTCAGCCCTGACCAGCTGAGGGTCCACTAGCTCCACCCTGGAGGAGCGCATGGAGGATTGGGTGTGTCTGTTCTGACTCCCTCAATGGAAAGTGAGTCTCACATCACATTTCATCTTGGGAGAAATGCCAACATCACCACCACTCTCCCATTCTTCAATTGAGAAAAAAGAAAAAAAAATAAACCTAAACTTTATGAATACTAGAGTATAGCCTTTTAACAATTAAATAATCAATGTAATCAGTAGAATCTGGAAATAACATTACATTTGAATTAATCTATAGTTTTTTTATGTTTCAGTACCATATTAAATTCTGAGGCAAAAACCAAGAAGGAGGGTGTCCCCAGCCTGCAGGAGGTGAAGGCGGAGAAGCACTTGGCGTGTGTGTGTGGTGCAGAGAGGCAACGCTAAGGGAAGAGACAGAAAGGAGCAGACTCCATAGGCAGAACACTTTCTTTGAAGGGAACAGTAATTTCTCACCAGCAGCCACAATAACCGTGCTTGTCACACTTGTCCCTCCAGACGCATCAGTGGACAAGCCCAGCACGGAGTGCTGCTTCTGACAATCCCTTTACTTCTGGAAATCCCTTTGTGGTTGAGGAAGAGGAAGTTTTCACTCTAATAGAGAAGATTACTACCACTTCCCTGTCTTTGCTCTCATTTGACAGCTCCATATTCTTGGAAGACTCCCCTTTCCCTTAAGGGGCCTGCACTGCAGGGCATCAACAGCAGGCGGGACTCGCCCACCCTGTGGGGGATGTCCAGACACCTTCCAACCCTCTTTAGTCTCCTAAAGAGATGAAAGAGAGGGATTGTGTCCTTCTAAACCTACAAGGTCTTCTAAAGACACCAAAGCCCAGGAAGGAGAGAAAGAAGGAAGGGGGGAGGGAAGGAGGGATAAACCTACAAGATCAAACAGCTAAGCTGGCAAACTCATCCTAGAGCGTTACAGTCCTCATTGCTGGGACCCCCACAGTCACTGGAAGGTGAGGTGGTGATATTCAGCAGTGAGGTCTGTAGCGCTGTTTCTAGGATGAGTTGCCAACTTACTCTTCTGACCTCCCGCCCCAAGGCCTAGCTAAGTGCCAGAAACACAGTTGGCTCTCAATAAAGATAAAATAAATGAATAAGCACCCTGACACTTCTGCTGCTGGGGTCTGCGGGGCGGGTTCCAGGGCAGGGGTCTTCAGAGATGAGGGAGGTGGTTCCAGGACAGGGCACACCCAGGGCCACAGCCAGGCCTCAAAGGGAGCGGAGCTCAGACCTAAGGATGAGAAGCCCAAGAGCAGAGGCAGGGTCTTCAGTGGGAGCAAACTCCAGGCTGCGTCTCTTAAACCAGGCCTTGTGTTCACAGGGGTGACAGTCAGGCCCCTCAGAGGTTGAGGAGCCACGCGACCATCATGGACCACCCTGCTGTGGTGTGGGGTGTGTTCAGTGGTGAGTGATGTGAACGTTCTGTTCTACGTTGGTAGAGTAAAATGGAAAATTTTGAGATTTAAAAATAACGCTGTGCTCTCAGTGAGCCCTTTCATTTCATGCATGCAAGCACCTGTGTTTGTGTGCTTTTTCCCCTGGAAATAATGGGAGCACTGTGGTACAAGTTTTTTTTAATTGCAGGCAAGGTAAGAAACTGAGAAAAACCAGACTTGCAAAGAAATGTATTCTTTTGCCCGCTGCAGTGGTGCAAACCTCTAATCCAAATCCGCAAAAGACTGAGGCCAGAGGATCACAATCACTCAGGAGTTCAAGTTCAAACTAAGCGAAACAGCAAAACCCCAACTCTAAAAACTATGTATATGTGTGTATACATGTGTATATGTGTGTGTGTATATGTGTGTATATTTGTGTATGCATTTGTCTATGTGTGTGTATATATATGTACATGTGTATATGTGTATATATATTGTATGTATACGTGTGTATATGTATACATGTGTATACGTGTATATGTGTATACATGTGTGTATATGGCGTATACGTGTTTATGTATGTGTGTATGTGTATATGTGTGTGTGTGTGTATTACAAGGTGACAAGAGTCTTGGTAACTGACAGAAACAACATCCTCAACTAAATGTTACTGGTTGGCTTTAAAGTATATTCTACAGAGAAAAGGAAATGGTAAGCAGGTGACTAGATCTTAAATTCTTTTTAACAATCAACTGTTTCCATATTACAAAACAATACATAAACAAGATTTTTTACAAGTTGATGATTGTTAAATCTGGGTGATTAATATTTGAAGGTTCATTATATTTTTCTCTTCACTTTTGGACTTCTTTAAAATTTTCCATACCAAAAGGTTAAAGAAACAAAACCAATGCATGTGTATTTACAGAAGACCAAAAAGGAAGAAATTTAAAAGTAATGTAAATCATATTATAATATTAACTTTCTAGAATATCCATAGATGGAGTTTTTTTAATTAGGTTTGACTGTTGGAATGCATTCCACCCTGCTCTCAGTAGAATGGCAGCACTCTGATTTTGGAAATTGGCCTGAGCTCAGTGGATGAGACTGACTGGTCTAAAGATAATCACATTCCCTTTGTCAACGGTCAATTTAGAAGTCAGCATGTGATGTAATTCTAGCACATAACAAATGAGGAAACACTTGCTGCAGACTTCTAGAGAAGTTCCTCTTTGGTCTCTAAAGAAAGACAGGAAGCCATTCTCTCTTCCAGCTAATGACTGAGGAAGGTCATTACTTCACAGCTATCTGGGAAGCCAGATGCAGGGTGCAGCATGTATTTTAGGTGACAGAGCAGAAAGATGGAACAAGACTGCTCCCTTAATAACATTGTTCTGTCCCTGAATCAACCAGCCCTGAATCAACTAGTCCTTTGCACTAGATTAATTAGATTAATAAATGTCATAATTATAATTACAAACATCAGTGTCTTTCTTTAATTCATTCTGAATTAGATGCTCCTTTATTTGCTGGCTGAGCTATCCTGATGCCATGTAGTTCACCCTCAGTAGCTGTATTACTTTTGCAAATCCTAGTCATTCCTTACAGTGAAGATACTTAGACCTAGAGAGTTCATTACAGTGAGAAATCTCTGTTCCGAGGGCTAGGGATTATTTTCCCTCCAGAAATTTTAATTAGTTTTTTTGGACTTCAAGTCAATTTGAATTCCATAGACCCTATATGCTTATAAAACCAAAATTCTTGTGGAGTCACTCCTGTTTAAGTAAGTCTTTGGCTTGCTAAAGAAAGAGACAAAGTAGACCGTGTCTGTGTCATACTTGGGAGCTTGTCTCACCCTGTCACTCAGCCTAATGGTATATGCGTGGACCTGAGCATGAAGAGCTAGCTGCATGAGTACTGAGGGACAATGCAGGCCTTCCTCTCGGCTAGCTGCACGATTACTGAAGGACGCTGCAAGCCTTACCCTCGGTAGCTACACGAATACTGAGGGACGGTGCAGGCCTTACCCTCGGCTAGCTAGCTAGCTACACAATTACTGAATGACAGTGAAGGCCTTACCCTCGGCTAGCTGCACGAGTACTGAGGGACGGTGCAGACATTACCGTCAGCTGGCTGCACGAGTACTGAGGGACGGTGCAGGCCTTCCTCCCAGCTAGCTGCACAAGTACTGAGGGACGGTGCAGGCCTTCCTCCCAGCTAGCTGCACGAGTACTGAGGGACGGTGCAGGCCTTCCTCTCAGCTAGCTGTACAAGTACTGAGGGATGGTACAGGTCTTCCTCGCAGCTAGCTGCATGATTACTGAGGGACGGTGCAGCCCTTACCCTCAGCTAGCTGCACGAGTACTGAGGGAAGGTGCAGGCCTTCCTCACAGCTAGCTGCATGAGTACTGAGGTACGGTGCAGGCCTTCCCCTTGGCTAGCTGCACGAGTACTGAGGGACGGTACAGGCCTTCCTCTCAGCTAGCTGCATGATTACTGAGGGACGGTACAGGCCTTACCCTCGGCTAGCTGATTACTGATGGACGGTGAAGGCCTTACCCTCAGCTAGCTGCACGAGTACTGAGGGACGGTGAAGGCCTTCCTTTAGTTTCCCCTTTGTGCTCATTCCAGGGAAACGAGATGTTAGTGGTATACTATATTCCTTCAGTCAAATAAGCAGGAGTTGTCAGAGATGCTTTATTTATTTTTATTTACTTATTTTTTAGAGGCAAGTACTTGAAGTGAAGTGGCATGGTCCCAGCTCTCTGCAGCCTCAATCACCTGAGCTCAAGAGATCCTCCAGCCTCAGCCTCCTGAGTAGTGGGAGCTACAGGGGGATGTTACCATGTCAGGCTAATGTTTTATTATTTCTTGCAGAGATAGGTCTCACTATGCTGCCTTGGCTGGTCTTGAACTCCTGGCCTCTAACGATCCTCTTGCCTCAGACTCTCAAGTGCTGGGATTATAGGTGTAAACCACCCTGCCTGGCCCAGAGGTGCTTTAAAAAGTATTCTCAAATAGTTCTGGTTTCTCCTGGGTGTTTTCATTTTGCTTACAAAGACCCTACCATTTCCTAACTGATACAACTTTAAAGATGATACAGAACTAACAAAGCTGGAAGTGCTTTGATTTATAAAGCTATAGGATTGTCCTGTTTTCCCAGATCTACTTTCCAGAGGGCCATTTTAGATGAAAATTAGTGTCTCTCTTGAAAGACAGAAACTAGTGCATCTATTGAATGATGTTCCAAAAGATCTAAAGAAATTTTCAGCACCCTTGAGCACCGGACACTTTGCTGCTGCGATTACCAGTTCCTGAGTCTTAGTGTGGGGAGGGACTCGATGTCTCTTGCACAGTCACCATGCATCGGCTTGGAGCTGAGAGTACCACACCATCAAGGCCTCTGCTCAGGAGTGCTGTATGTTAGGTGAGTGATCAAAAGTCTGAAAACTAGGGCAGCTCCTGTGGCTCAAAGGGGTAGGGCGCCAGCCCCATATACCAGAGGTGGTGGGTTCAAACCCAGCCCTGGCCAAAAACTGCAGAAAGTCTGAAAACTAAGGAACAAGTGATGACTGACCCTTGCTCATCCCTGACGTCGGTGACAGTCATCTTCCTAATCGGAGATTAAAGGGTCCTCGCTGCCACCCCATTACTTTAGGTTAGCTGCTTCCACATTTCAGTTGTCACTGATAAATTCCACAGTTTCTGTGTTTGTCAGAACTCATGCTGTTGAAAGTATTTCAGAGTTACCTGGATATGTTCAGATTTTTTAAAGATTCAGAAATTTATAACACAAATGGAAGAGTTTTGCCTTTGAGCTTTCTTTTTTCCTAGAACTTTGAATTTGTTCCTCCCAAATTGGATTAATTAATCACAAAAATGACCCTACCAACCCAAAATCAATCAAGATAGACCCATGTGTCTCTATATTCTCCAATTTTGAGATGAGTCCCTTGCCCAAGAATGACAATTAAAGCAGGTGAAAATGTCCCCGTCCTTTCTCTTATATCCCTCCCCACACGCGTATGCAGACACACTCATAAAGTTTTAATCACATCTTGATATTAACCCCTAAGATCACATTTACCGTTACTCTCTAGAGTCCCACTTCATCTTCTTCACACAAGTCCAGGCAAACTACCCTGACTGGCCAGCGCTCCCAAGACAAAGGCCCGGACCAGCATCCCAGGAGACTGCTCACCACTCAGGCTGTGGCAATGACAATAGAAGTGAGGGTGCATGTCAGATACACTTTAGAGAAAGACTTCAAAGAAGAGGTTTGCAAACAATTGAAAAGTGGAAAACATTTGCAGGTGGTATGTTTTTTAAAACATGTGTTAATTTTCTCTCTCCCTTTTTTTCTTTTGAGACAAAAGTTTCACTCTATTGCCTTGGGTAGAGTGCTGTGGTGTCATAGCTCACAGCAACCTCAAACTCTTGGGCTCAAGTGATCCTCTTGCCTCAGCTTTCTGAGTAGCCAGGACTACAAGTACCCACCACTCACAGCTAGTTTTTCTATTTCTAGTAGAGACAGGGTCTCACTCTTGCTCAGGCTGGTCTCAAACTCCTGAGCTCAGGCGATCCACCTGCCTGAGCCTCCTCTCAGCTGGAATTACAGACCTTGAGCCACCGTGCACAGCTTAAATATAATTTTTTTAAAGAAGAAATGGCCAGATTACCCTCTGGATTATTTCACCAATGTGCTAGACTTTAACCTTTCAAGAAACAGCAGTGTCCCCAACACTTGGTACAGTGGTTGTTGCACGTCCAGCATTTGGTACTACGTTATTGGATGAATGAGCCAAACTCCTAACTGGCCTTTCTGCTCAGTCTTGTTCTCCTCCTGCACGTTACTCCCCCTCTTGCCTGTACGCAGGGCATACCTCGTGCCCTGAGCCATCTTCCACTTCGTGAACATATCTTTATAAATGTCGAGAAGATTCGGATCAGATCTTGTTTGACTCAGAAGATCCATTTTGTCTTTCCTGTTCTGACTGAACTACTCAGCCATCAGCACTGAGCCCACATCTTTTCTAGTCCTTTAGTCCTTTTGTAATTTTTGTTACTAAAAACCATATTTGTCTATGGTGAAAATTTCAGAAAATGTAGCAGTTTAAAGAGAATAAAGTTACCCAGCCTGTTACTATCCCAAGACATTTGTTTTGTGCCCACAACTGATATAATACTGTGTGCGTCCTCCCTCCCGGGTGCTTCTGTGCATCCCACCACCAGTCTATTGCCCACGGTCGAGACAGAGTGGGCTTTTTTTTTTTTTTATTGCTCTTCTAGCTTCTTTATTTTTTTATTTCAGATTAATATAAGGGTACAAATGATTAGGGTATGTTGTTCACCTTTGTTAGGTAAAGTCTGCGTTGTAGTTGAGCCCATCACCCAGGAGGTGTGCCATGTACCCCTACATTGTGCCCTTTAGGTGGGAGCTCACGAATCCCCCATCCCCCTTCTTCCTACTTCTCTGCCCTCCCTTCTCTCCCCCCAACTTGAGTTTAGTTGTGTGGGGTTTTTTCCTTGTGTGGGCTTGGGGTTCATCCACTAGCTTCATATTAGTATTGAGTATGTTGGATGCTTGCTTTTCCACTCTTGTGATAAGTACCTTGGGAGGATGGTCTTCAACTCCATCCAGGTAAGTACAAAAGATGTAAAGTCTCCATCTTTCCTTATGGTGGAACAGCACTCTATAGTATATGTACGCCACAGTTTGTCAATCCATTCACGTGCAAATGGGCACTTTGGTTGTTTCCATATCTTTGCAATTATGAATCAACCTTCTATAAACATTCAAGTGCAAATGTCCTTATGATAAAATGATTTTCTTTTCTTCTGGATAGATACCTGGGATTGTGAGATCAAATGGGATTGTGAGATCAAATGGAAAGTCTCTTTGAAGATTCTCCATACCTCTTTCCAAAGAGGCTGTATTAATTTCCAGTCCCACCAAAAGTTAGTGATCCCTTCTCTCCATACCTGCATCAGCATCTGCAACTTTAAGATTTTGTGATGTGGGCTATTCTCACCAGAGTTGGGTGATATCTCAAATTGGTTTTGATTTGCATTTCTGTGATAATTAGGAATGATGAGCATTTTTCATGCATTTGTTAGTCATTCTTCTTTCTTCTTGGGTGAGCATTCTGTTCATGCCTCTTGTCTACTGATAAATGGGGTTGCTTGCTGATTAGTTTGAGTTATCTGTAGATTCTGATTATTAGGCCTTTGTCAGAGTCATGGCATGAAAATATCTTCTCCCATTCTGAAGGCTGTCTGTCTGCTTTAGTTGTTGTGTCCTTAGCTATACATAAGATTTTTAACTTGATCATGACCCATTATTTATTTTTGGTGTTGCTACAATCGCCAATGGAGTCTTCTCCATAAATCTTCTCCCAGGCCAATACTGTCAAGAGTTTTTCCCACACTTTCTTCTGGCATTTTTATCATTCCATGTCTTAGATTTAAATCTTTTATCCAGTGTGAGTCAATTTTTGTAAGTGGGGAGAGGTGCAGGTCCAGTTTCAGTCTTTTACATGTGGCTAACCATTCCTCCCAGCACCATTTATTACATAGGGATTATTTTCCACAGTGCATGCTTTTGTTTGCTTTATCGAAGATCAGATGGTAATATGCAGCTGGTTTCATCTCTAGGTTCCCTACACTGTTCCATAGATCAATTCTCTATTTTTGTGTCAGTACCATGCTGTTTTGATCACTATAGACTTGTAGCAAGGAACTGGAAAAGGAAAAGCAACACAATCCAAACCTAGTGGAAGAAAAGAACTAACCAAAGTTAGGTATGATTTAAATGAAATTGAGAACAAGAGAACTATTTGGAAGATTAGTAAAACAATAATTTTTTTTAAAAAAGATTAATAAGAGCAGTGCCCATAGCTCAGTGGGTAGGGCGCCAGCCACATACACCCAGGCTGGCAGGTTCAACCAGGCTGGCAGGTTCGAACCCAGTTTGGGCCAGCTAAAATTAATAATTACAACTGCAACAGAAAAAATAGCTGGGCACCTGTAGTCCCAGCTACTTGGGAGGCTAAGGCAAGAGAATCACTTAAGCCCAAGAGTTTGAGGTTGTTGTGAGCTGTGATGCCACAGCACTCTACCAAGGGTGACATAGTGAGACTCAGTCTAAAAAAAAAAAAAAGAATGAGAGAGAGAAAAGATTAATAAAATAGATAAACCATTGGCCAGATTAACTAGAAACAGAAAAGTAAGATCTCTAATAACCTCAATCAGAAACCAAAAAGGGGAAATAACAACAGATACCACAGAAATGCAAAAGATCATCATTGATTACTACAAAAAACTCTATGCCCAGAAATTTGAAAAAGTGGAAGAAATGGACCAATACCTGGAATCAAAGCACTTCCCTAAATTCAACCAGAAAGAATTAGAAATTTTGAAAAGACTAGTATCAAGCACCACAATTGCAACAACAATTTAAAAAGCTTTCAACAAAAAAGAGTCCTGGACCAGACAGTGTCACACCAGAATTCTACCAAATATTCAAAGATGAGCTTGTACCTATACTGCAGAACCTGTTTTAAAACACTGAGAAGGAAGGAACCTGCCACCCCACCCCACCCACTCATTGTATGAAGCAAATATCACCCTGATACCTAGACCAGGAATGGATCCAACAAAAAAAGAAAACTGCAGACCAATTTCACTAATGAATATTGATGCACAATACTCAATAAACTCCTAGCAACATTAAAAAAAAAATACAATCAGGTGGGCTTATTGCATCCCCGGATGCAAGACTGATTCAACATATGTAAATATATATATGTAACTCACCATATAAATAAAAGCAAAAACAAAGAACATATCATCCTCTTAATAGATGCACAAAAAGCATTGGACAAAATTCAGCACCCTTTTCTAACAAGAATGCTTAAGCAAATAGGCATAAATGGGACATTTCTTAATCTCAGAGTGGTCTTTTTTAAAGGATAGATAAATCTTGTCATTCTCTTCCTTAAAAGTCTTTTAACATTTTCTATTGGCTTTAGGAGAAGTTCCATATCTTTCCCATAACCTACCAGGCCTGGAAAGACCTGGTTCCCACTCCGTTTCCACTCACCACATGCTGTTCTTCTGCCACTCCCCCCATTTCTGTCCATGCTGGCTCTTTCCTGCTGTAAAGGAGACTCCATGTGTGTGCTCTCCATTATTCCACACTGTCAGTTTTTAACACCAAACCTATAAAAAGCTTTTTATCTTTATCAGTAGTAGGCATTTTGTTCAAAGTGCATTAAAATTAAGAACTTAAAGCAGTTAGTCAGTGGTAGAAGTTTTCAGTTTTTATTACTTCAAAAGATTAAAGAAAAGGAGCTATAGCAAGGTGACTACTTGGGAGCAGAGCAGCAGCTATGAAGAGAGGAACAGTAATATAAACACTATTGACTTTTTTAAAAAGACCTACTTCAGCCAATACAGATTCAATTAATAAAAACACACAGAGTCTGTTTCTGGTGTTATATTGATACTCGAGAACTGAAGGCAACCAATGATCACACAAATGCAGGTGCAAGTCAACAGAGTTAAACATAGCTGAATTCTCCACACCAAGCACCTACATTTAAAAAAAAAAAGTATTCCAGGGATGGGTCCATTCCTTTCATACCTTTAAAAATAATATATTTGAAAACAAGAAAAAAGTTGCTTCTAAGGACTGTTATTTTGTCTGACAAAAACGATTCTTTCCCTTAAACGGAATATTTAGACACTATGCAAAATTAAGAGAAGCCATATCAGCAAGCTTTAAATAAAAAATATAAAGTCTACATGAATGTTCACCCATTTCTGTTCTGAGTTATGACCAATAGGGTTAAAAGTCCACCGGTCAATAGGGTCAATAGGGTTAAAAGTCTACAGGCTTTCAACTATGCCCCCCAGCCTGCCTTTATAGCTTTGTCATCACTTAATGAAGGGCTATTTCCTTAAACCATAGTTAAGTCTACCTCTAACACATACAGCTGCTTATCTTGAGTATGTGATGTGTAGGCATGTTTTGGAGGAAAATGGGTAGTGCAGAAGGAACGAGGACTGAGGTAAGCTCGTAAGTAATGCAGGTGGATACAAGGGAAAACTCTAGAGTGTTTACTCAGATAACTATGCTTAAGTATTTGATCATATTAATAAGTACAAAACACACATATGAATGAAAGAAAGGTAGAAGTCAGACTTCCAGTTTCAAAATAATAAACATTTATTTAATCCTCACTCCTTCACTAAAATTTTAAAATGTACTTAAATAAATGGCCTGGGTGCAGTGTTTCATGCTTGTGATCCCAGCACTCTGGGAGGCCGAAGTGGGTGGATTGCTTGAGGTCAAGAGTTCAAGACCAGCCTGAGCAAGAGTGAGATCTCATCTCTACTAAGAAAAGAAAAATTATCTGGGTGTTGTGGTGGGTGCCTGTAGTCCCAGCTATTTGAGAAGCTGAGGCATAAGGATTGCTTGGGTCCAGGAGTTTGAGGTTGCTGTGAGCTATGATGCCACCACACTCTACCCAGAGTGACAGTGAGACTGTCTCAGGAAAAAAAAAAATCTTCCTGGGCTGCACCTGTGGCTCAAGGAGTAGGGTGCCAGTGCCATATCCTGGAAGTGGCGGGTTCAAACCAGGTCCCAGCCAAAAACTGCAAAAAAAAAAAATAATCTCCCGTACAGGAAAATGAGAACAAACTTGACATTGACATCAGCCTTCTCATCAGCGTATTGATTGCAGTGAAACAACTAAGCAAGATATGGAGCAGAAAAAAATTAAACCTGGAATTATAGATTACAAATTATTAAGTAAACAAAGCTATTTTTAGAGGTAACAATAACAGAATTTTGACAGTATTGTTTTCTAGTTTAATTACACTTTAGCTGTATTTCACTCATACTCTAAGGTTAACCCTACACCTGAGTCTCCTGCCTGCCACCTGCATGTATGAAGATATTATTTTCCCTGCCATTGAAAGGATTCTTCAGAAGCTTCCCTATATTTGCCTCTTCAGTTATTATGCTTTTTTTTTTTTTTTTTTTGCCCATGCCCCATTCCTCCCCAATATCCTACAAAGAACAATCTCTTAGATTTTAGGTTTACTTGAAACCTCATGTCTCCGTTCTGATTCCCCTCTCGGACGCCTGTCCTTCTAACAACCCTGCCAGTCAGCCAGACTTAGTCACTGCCTCTCTCAAACAGGCTCATTCAAATATCACGTGGGGCAGATTAAAATGTTTAGTAGCACACAAGATTATATGTTCTTTTAAAATTTTAGACTACAATGTGCCAATAAGAAATTAGAAGGAATAAAAGAGTCGTCTAGTCTAAGATTTAAATCTGAGGCTGCAATTTACTAGCTGTGTGACCAGGCATGTTTTACCAAAAAGGCGTGAATCTGCTTTTATAACACAGAAAAAATATCTTGCTGGGCATGGTGGCTCACACCTGTAATCCTAGCACTCTGGGGGGCTGAGGCAGGTGGATTGCCCTGAGCTCACAGGCTCAAGACCAGCCTGAGCAAGACTGAGACCCCACCACTAAAAAATAGCCAGTGTTGTGGCGGGTGCCTGTAGTCCCAGCTACTCTGGAAGGCTGAGGCAAGAGAATTGCTTGAGCCCAAGAGTTTGAGGCTGCTGTGAGCTATGACTTCAAGGCACACTACTGAGGGGGACAAAGTGAAACTCTGTCTCAAGCAAAGAAAAAAAGAATATCTTATTCTTTCCCCAGGGCTGTTGTGAAAAACAAATAAAATAATATATTTAAGAGAGCAAATAATGGTATGTTGTCAATAAATGTGAATATTTTCTCCTTTCTCCTTTCTCCTTCATAATGGCAGGGCAAGTTCTGCAAGTACAGACAAATAAATTATTTAGTATTGGAAAATAATTTGAGAAATAATAAAAATATATGCTTCCGGTCTACAAATAAAGTTAAAAATGAGTTGACATTACAAGGTGATATTTTAATTTACTCACATTGCTGTTTGTGAATGTCTGTTTAAAATTTAGTATCTAATATTTATTGTGTAAAATATTTAGGTTTTCTCAGTGTATTCACATCAGCATCCCAAAATAAGTAACTGAGGTAAAGACCTCGATCAATAGAGGTTTATGAAGCCAAAATTTGAGGACTGGCCCACCCTTACCGCCACACTTGCCCCCACCCCTGGATAAAACACAAGCCATAAAGACATCTGTAACTGTTGGGACTGAGGGGGTTCTTTTGTTTGTTTGTTTGTTTGCTTGTTTGTTTTCTTTTCTTTTCTTTTTTTTGAGACAGAGCCTCAAGCTGTCACCCTGGGTAGAGTGCCTTGGCAACCTCAAACTCTTGGGCTTACCCGATTCTCTTGCCGCAGCCTCCCAAGTAGCTGGGACTAAAGGTGCCTGCCACAATGCCTGGCTATACTTTGGTTGCAGTTGTCATTGTTGTTTGGCAAGCCAGGGCTGCATTCGAACCCGCCAGTCCTGGTGTATGGGGCTGGCTCCTTAGCTGCTTGAGCTACGGGCCCCGAGCCTCTTTTATTTATTTATTTATTTTTTAAGGGACTTGGGAATTTCAGTATTTAAGGGAAGAGAGAATACAGAAAGAAAAAGAAGGAGCGGGGAAATGATCACGTTCTTGTGAGATACAGAAAACCTACATTTCACAGAAGGTATGGTAAATTTTTGAAGAGGAAAAGGAAGTAAGGAAAACATCAATTGTGTGGATGTCATGGGTAGGTGGCAGAAGGACTGATCTTGTCTTATTTCTGTTCTCCACCTGAGAAGGTAAACTTGTTACTTTAGTTTGGGGGCTAGACTTACCCTGTAGACCTAACGTTAGAATTTCACATCCTTGTTTACGGGAGTACAGAGAGGCACTTCCTTATGAATGACCAATGGGCAGTCCTGTAAGGAGCTAACTGGTGCACACTGTCGGTAACAGCTGTTTACCTGGAAGGGGGCTTGCATGGCTCAGCCTGAACTTCCCTTTTGCCTCAAGAGTTATGTGGAAGGGGGTGTTGGCCCTAAGACTTTAATCAATTACTTAATTCTTTACACTCCATGCAATTACACAGTGTTATCTGTGCAACTGAGGTAGAGGGCCAGCAAACTTGTTTGTTAATTTACAATGAGGAATATTGCCAATCTGGTTAAGAGAACCATATTTTTGAGGTTGATCAGAGCATGTTATCTTGATATCTTGAATAAGATATTCTTTTTTTTTTCTTGAGACAGCGTTTCTCTTTGTCACCCTCAGGCAAATCTCCTGGGAAAAAAATCAAATCACCAGAATATTTCTTAGCAAGCATAAGACCAACACCATAGACATTAGCCCTGTGGTTTCAGTGCTCCTGCTGTGTGTTCCTCCACTTGCTGTGTCGCCCAGAACCGGGAGGTGGCCTGACTCATACAGTGCCAGTTTTTGCAAACTGCAATAAAATCTTCAGGCTCCTGCCCTGGCTGACTGAATGGGTCCCCTCTAGGCCAGGGTGCTACCCTAAAAATGAGATGCCAGCCACAGGGAGGGAGATGACAAGCCTCACCATGCCCCTCCCTTCTTGGAGACAACCTGTGTGACTCATTAACAGGCCTGAGGCTGTTTAAGACACTCCTGCAGGTCCTCAATTTACATAACAACATGCATATTGCTCACAGCTTGTCTCTGAATAACAGAATTCCTTATCTTTTTGTTGTTGTTGTTCCTTACCTTCAGGAAATTTCAAGCCTATAGGCAAAGCTTCATTTCCTTAACCAATTACAAATTAAAGAATCTTAATTCTTCGATTCCCCACCTTTTTGGCCAAACCAATGTGCACCTTCCACATATTGATTTATACCTTGATGTCTAATTCTGGTCTCCCTGAAATGTGTCAAACCAAACTATAACCCAGCCACAGGGAGTTCACTCGCTCCAAGCTTCTTGGTCATGGCTCCAGGCCATGGTCCTCAAATTCAGCTCAGAATAAGCCTCTTCAAACTATTTGACAGAATTTGGCTTCTTTTCTCACTGCTGGTGTTCGGCCTTGAGACTCTGCTTGTCCCTGCTGTGTGACTTGCCAGTCCCTCTTCAGGCTGAATTATTTTTCTGTCATATCTATTTTGCCTTCAAGTGGAGTTTCTGTAAGTGGAGTTACTGGTTCATCTCATTGGTCTGAGAGTTACCTTTTTTTAGATAGCACTTATATTTCCTAATTTTTTTTAAAAAAGTTTTGTTACAAGGACAGAAGACAGTATTTATACTGATGTGCAATTTGTTGTATTCAGACCTGCCCCCTTTAAATAACACTTCTGCCTCTTACCTCTTGCTTTTTATTAAAACCTTTCTAAGAATGGCAAAAAAATTGTTACAATTATACCATGCTGAAGTAATGGCTGAGATGACTTTGTATAGGGGATTATTTACCAACTTAGTCCTAGGAAGTTAGTTTTTGGGTTTTTTGTTTGTTTGTTTGTTTTTTATCAAATTGACTGGGTAGCCTTTTTGCATTTGTGCTCAAGTAGCTTCCTTCATCTTGAAGAGTATCTGAAAGTAAGGGAGCAGCCCTGACGCAGGGCTAATGTTCCACTTAGGAAAGCAGTTTGTTTGACAGCCACACTGAACCTCCTCCGCAGAGCTGGAGACGGTTTCTCCTAAATCCAAATTCAGCTTACTCACTCTAGGAACATTACTACTTTATTCTCAGAAGCTGTGGGGATCAGGGCTCAGGGATGCTGGTTCTCTGAGCCCAGTCAGCCTGGTTCCATTATTCGATTATTCAGCAGAAACCAAAATTGAGTCTGGAGCAGAATGAGCTGCGAGAATAAAGGACAGAAGTAACTCACACGGCTTCAGTACAACAAAGAGAAATTTTATTTAGGAGCAAAGAAAAAGCTTAGAGCACTCACAGGGACAGTTGGAAGTGGGTCCCTCTCCCAAGTGAGAAGAGAGATGGACAAGGGGAGGCCGTTCAGCTTTCCACGTTGGGCTACTTTTAAAAAATTCATTCTATTTGTATGACTGGTTTTACAAATTTACCTTACAGTTTTGAGACATGTTTATAAACAATATCCACTGATTACAAATTTTGGGCACCCTACATCTGTGTAAAAGAAAGAGAAGCAATTGAAACAAATGAACACAAACAAGAGTTTTCATAGGAAAATACCGAGACAAGGGCTGGCAGCATAGCTGGGCTGTGTGTCTCTGAAAACTCTGCTGATGAATCTGAGGGAATTGGACTTGGGTTATAATCATATACATATATTTTTGTTAGTCTAGTGTAGGATTTTAAACTATGAGTTGTTATTAACTTCTCTAAACCAATAGCTTCATGGAATACTGACAGAGAAGATAGTCTCTACTTTCACTCTTTTCTGGCACTCACAGGGAATGTCATTGGACCACCAGCACAGTGTAGCAACCCCTGGATGTGAGGTGCACAGACGCCACTGTTAAACTGAAGATTTCTCATCAGTTTTACTCCACAAAATCTGAGTGCGGCTCATTGCCACAGCAGCCATGCTGCTTCAAAATTCAGGGCTCACAGTGTCTCCCAGATCTGAGAAATCTGGGACTTGGATCTTGGTGTAAGACCAGCAAGTATCTTTTTAGCCGGCTATGTTCTTCATTGTTTTCACTGTAAAGATTCAACAATATTATCCATTTAAGGGACACCATAGAATCTGACACTGAGTAAGCTATTGGTTCATTCATTTATTTATGCAACAAATATTTATTTTAAAAAAATGAAAAAATAACCTAAGCTTCTATCACTTACGGAATGGTTGGAGAAATATATTGTTTTCATTTATTTGACTATTATATTGCTACTAAATATTGTAACCTAAAAGCTCATTTTAAAAAATGAAGAAATGTTTATAATTAAGCATTAAATAGAATTTAAAAGATATAAAGATATAAAGTATCTTTCTTATACTATTCCAATCATGAAATAAGTCACAGGACTAAACACACACACACACTTATGTGCATACATATACATATACAAAAAGCACAGCAACATAACGCAGGCATATGAACTTATATGATTATTTTTATTTACTTTCTGGTTATCAGTATCATCTGAAGTGTCTGCAATGAATGTTTACTCATTTTAGGTTAACAAAAAACAGAGTGTTATTTTTCCTTAAAAAAAAACTATGTCATTTTTATTCTTTATATTTATATTCTTTTTTCAAATTTTTACAACAAACAATAAGAACTAGTGTATGATGCCCCATGATCATATCAATGTACACAGCTATGATTTAATAAAAAAAAAGGACAAAGTAATTATCTTTGTGCTAAAATTCCCTGATACTTAGGAGCATATAGAGATGGAATTCAGGATACAAGTGTAATAAAAAGGCTTAAGTGCACTATGAAAATAATAATAATATATAAAAATATTATAATATATAATAAAATAAAATAATTTCTATAATTACATAATAAATTATAATAATATATATCAAAATATAATATAGTAATATTATATAATTCTATAAATTATAATATAATATTATAATATATATAATAATAATAACAAATCAACAAATGCAGAAATGCTACAGCAACAATATAAAAAGAGTGAAATCAATGGAGAAATGCTTGTTGATGACTCACTACCATACGAGGGCACAAGAAAGCAGCTGCCAGATCACCATGTTAGCTGTAGTTCTTAGAGGGAAACGCCTGGACACTCCTGAGTTAATTCAGTGCGTTCTCCATGCATGAAATCCCCAGGGCAGGCAGCATACAGCTAAGGCTGCAACCCTCACAAAAGCCTCTACTTTTGTTCCTAAGGGTCTGGCCAACTGCATTATGTTGATGAAATCTGAGACCTCGACCTTTTGGTCCCCTGATGACAGCGTTCACACATTTTAACAATGCGTCTACTAATAACCTGTCACCTGTATAATTTCGATAGGACTCAGTCTGCTAATCCTACACCACTTCAAGAAGCAGTTGTCCAACTGTTGATGTGTAGTCATTTTTAAAAAGCTCCAAGACAGATATTATTATAATTACAGTGTTAAGGGTGGGTGGATGTGTATAATCTGATTTTAATTTAGTAATCCCATCTAGAAACTCCCTGACCGTGAAACTGAGTCAGTGATGATCCCACACATGCAGGAGAGACTCTGTCCCTGGAAGAGGAAGTTATTTTCCAGTGGATTGGGACATCTTTCCATTGTTACCTGGGAAGTCAACCTGGCAGCTGCTTGTCCTTCTGTGCCTCCTTAGCTGACAGCCAGGTGAGAGTACAGTGTATGACTTAGAAGTCTCCTCTGTCCTCAGGGCATTGCAATCAATTCGTTTCCAAGAGACTACCACAAAATCCTCACTGGAGGAGCCACACCCTTTTATTATTAAATTGAGCAAGATTTAAAACTAGTAACATGGAGAGATGATTTCTGAAGAGAAAGGGGAGACAGAGAGAGAACATAAGAACTGGCTTTCTAGACCAAACTATACGCCTTAAGAGGCACTTCCCCCCAACAGGCATAAAGATGCAATTAGAATAGGGTCATCCTTCAAATCAAGAGCTAAGGTTGAAGAATTGTTAACGAGGAAAATGAACAAGGTTCATACTTGGGAAAAAAGGTGAGCTTCACTTCTCATGAGGAGTCACAGCCCAGTAGGAGCCATTCCACCAGACTGGGAAGTAGAGCCCTGGCCAGGGCAGTACCAGCTCTTCAAGGGACAGACCACAGGAAGACTTTATACTGAGCAGAGTGGTCCACATACACATTCAACAAGCTATAGGAGGGAATATTTATGAAGGGAAAACTACCCGGGTACAGTGATGCCCTATCTCTCTCCCACCCATCATGGCTGGGAGCTCAGTCTTATGGTGTTTCTTGGGTCCTCTGGCCTGAGTGGGCTCAGGATTTTATTGTTAGTTCACAGAATCCATCCAGACCAGGATTCATACAAAACTGACAATTTCTAATTTTTTTTTTTTTTTTTTTTTTTTTTTTTTTTAGACAGTGTCTACTATATCGTCCTTGGTAGAGTGCTATGGCATCACAGCTCACAGCAACCTCCAATTCTTGGGCTTAAGCGATTATCTTGCCTCAGTCTCCCAAGTAGCTGGAACTACAGGCAACTGTAACAATGCCAGGCTATTTTTTTTTTTTTTTTGGCTGGGGCTGGGTTTGAACCCGGCACCTCTGGCATATGGCCGGCGCCCTGCTCTGTTGAGCCACAGGCACCACTCCAAAACTGACAATTTCTAATGTCCCTCAAATAGACTTAATACTCGTCTCACCTCTGTTCTGCAAAGCTCAGTTCTCTGAGGTCCTTCTCCACCCTGCAGACACATTAGCTTCTTCTCTTCGCCCACAGAGTACTTTATACAGTATTCTGTTGTAATCAAAATTAACGATGCAGTCCTTACTGTATGCTGGACATTGTTCTAGGTTATTATTATTATTATGACTATTATTATTTTAGACAGAGTCTCACCTCGTCTCCCTCTGTGGAGTGCTGTGGCATCATAGTTCACAGCAACCTCAAACTCCTGGGCTCAGTTGATCCCCTTGCCTCAGCCCCCCAAGTAACTGGGACTACAAGCCCTGGCCACAACGCCTGGCTATTTTTTAGAGATGGGGTCTTGCTCTTGCTCAGGCTGATCTTGAACCTGTGAGCTCAGGCAATCTACCCACCTCAACCTCCAGAGTGCTAGGATTACAGGTGTGAGCCATCATGCCCCACTAGGTTTTTTTAATATAGTGACTTATTTAAATTTCAAGTAACCCCACAAGGAAGGTCCTATTAATATCTAAATATGTGAGTACAAATAATAAATAAGGCATGCACCCAGTAAATTGAATAACTAATATTTTAAGTGCTGTGGTATTCTATTGACTCTTTTCATGTCTAAGCCCTCCTTATGGACTGACTGTTCTTCCTTTGAGGGTAGGGGCTGTAACTTGCTCATATCTTAAGTACAGTGCTGGAGTTTAATAGTGTTTGTTGAAGTGAATCCCAGACTCTTTATAAAGACTAGAATCTTTATTCTATTGATACCATAGTACACGATGTGGTGATGTACCTCGAATGCTTCAAACATTAGGAATAATAAACTGTGTTAATGGGGGGGAAATCAAACTCTTTGAATGTGACAGTTGTCATATTTTCCGTGGCAGGGCACACCAGCTGCTCTAAACAACTGCCCTAAAGTCTCTGACTCAAGCAGACTCGGCGTAGCCGAGGCCCGTCGGGGGCTTGTGGGCAGCTCTCCTGCAGGCGGGCTTGGACAGCTGCACCTCCGAGTCCTTCGCTCATGGTCCCGGGTCAAAGGGCAGAGCACATGCGAGACTGCGAAGGATGTTGTTTTTCATTTGTACAAATTCATGAGGAATTTTTGTCACATGGATTTAACACGCCCACGTCGGGGTATTTTGGGTGTCCAGTCACTGGGCACAGTACGATTTTGTTTATTGTGGTCAGCCACTCGGCTGGCTCCTCGGCTTCCCGTGTGTTTGTGCCCTTTAGCCCCCCCCCCCCCCGTCCCCTCTCCAGCCCCCACCGCCCTTCCCAGGCTCTGTCATCTATTTTTCCACTGTCGCCTTCGCGTGTTTTGGTTTTTAGCTCCCAGGAGTAAAGTGAGGAGGTGCGATACGTGGGTTTGGCCTTTTCTCTCTGGCTTATTTCCCTCAACGTAACTACCTTCTGTTCCATCCACGTGGCTGCAGACGTCCGGTCGGGGACGGACACTGGCCACTGGCAGGGCCCAGCTGGGGCGCACAGCGAGCTCTGCCCAGCCCGGCCTCGGGTTCACAGCCTGGCTGCAGCGTGGTGGTCCTCACTGCGGGGAGCTGGGCAGGGCCACGCTTACAGACCCGGAAGGAGAGTGAGACCCGTGGAGTCCAGCCACCTGCACCACAGCCCTCCTTCTGGCCTGTAGTTACAACTTCCAGTCCTCCTCCGGCAGGTGGACCGCCTTCCCACGCTGCCCCTCACCCAGACCCTTCTGCGCTGACTGCCTCGCCTGCAAGTCTGAGCCCTCCCGATGGTGTCCATCTGTGCCCAGAGTCCAACCGCATTGGATGCACGGATAGTGACAATGGGGAAGCAGGGGTGACAGTGACGCAGCAGGGTGACAGTGACGCAGCAGGGAAGAGATTGTGGAGAGAAGCACTTCCATTCTGAAGGAGAATAGGAAACACAGCATCACTGCTTTAGGCCTGTTTCGAGTCCTATTCAGGGGACTGCTTTAGGCTCAGGGGAAATTCTCCATCAAGCTCTGTTTCAGTTTCCGGTGGAGAACTCCTGCCCGCGGTTCTCCCACCTTGTAAAAAGGTCTCCGCTTGTCCACTTGTCCACTATTTTCCCCATCGTGTCTGGGGTGAGTCCTGGACACGCTGCCCTTCCAGGAGCCTACAGATGAAAGCTGCACCGCCACCTGGTGAAGGTCAGGGACACGCAGGTTGTTGTAAGGCCAAACACACTAAGCTCCGAATTGCAACTTCATAGCTCCACTCAAAATCATTTCTTCAAAACTGGGTAGTCTTTGATCTATCTGCTTCCAATCAGAACCGTGTGTGTGAAACCGCACCACCAGCTTGTTCCTAGAAACCTGTGGTTCCAGGAGCACAGCTGAAACCACAAACCTAGGGCTCTAAGGGGACACCTCCCCCATAGCCAACACTGAACCAGCCCTTGTAAAACCGCCTCCTCTGGCTCCAGGTGTGCAATGTCCCCCACTAGCCTAGTCCAGCACTACTCTGGAACAGGCCTTGTTTCCGTGCTGCCACCGCCGTTGGAACAATCTCCACCACTGCTTTTTGCACCACCAGCTTCCAACCGGGCACTGATGGGTTTAATGCCACATCTCTGTGCCGTAGCTGAAAAGAAAATTGGGATCTGGAGTACATGACCTTTGGGGTATCTATTAAAGATCCATATGGTGACGAATTCCTCAAAAATAGGGAGTTCACACTCTAAGCAACACAAACAAAAGCCAAATATTTACTTCAGATACTTACTGAGCTGTCTGGCAATGTCTGGGTTCTTAGGAATAGGAGTCAACAAAATAGTTCCCGCCTCAGCTGAGGCAAGTGGAAAGTTCCCTTGAGCCCAGGAGTTCCAGTCCACCTTGGGCAACATGGCAAAACCCCTCATCTCTTCCCCCCCCCCTTTTTAATTTCAGTTTAATATGAAGATACAAACCACTAGGTCAGGGGTGGCAAACACGCGGCTCTCGAGCCGCATGCGGCTCCCTGGCCAAGATGAATGCGACTCTTTGCCTCTTATCATTATTTTGTATACTGTGGCTCTTTGCCAAGTTTGGATTTTGTTATGCTGCTTCTGAGGAGGGACCTCTGAGGAGAGATCTCTGAGCGCGTAGTCCCGCCCCCAGGCTGTGTCATCCCGTCTCCCATCCCTTGGAAACAACTGCACGGGCCAGCGAGCGGGGGGACCCGTGTGTCACATGTTGTGCCACATCTTGCCGTTAGTTCTTAGTGTGGAGGACGCAGCACACCCTCACCATCACTGCAGGATTTTTATCCTCACTCAAAATGGTAAAATGCAAAGCTAAACGAAAATATGAAGATGAACACAGGACATTTTTGAAAGAATGGGAAGATGCTTTCTTCTTTATTGAACGGAATGGGAAAGCGCTGTGTTTAATATGCAATACTATGATATCACATTTCAAGGCTTCAAATCTTCAGCGTCATTTTAGCACTCTCCATGCTAATATTGACAAGGAATTACTCAAAGGTACTGAACTACGCAAGCAAAAATTGAGCACCTTGAAAAGCCAGGTAAAAAGACAGTCTCAAATGTTTCAGCAATTAACCAAGCATGGAGAAACTGTGACCCTTGCATCCTATAAAGTGGCGTGGAACATTGCCCGT
>CAUYPK010059547.1:0-22138 GCA_963574355.1 Loris lydekkerianus
CACTTCTAAAAGTTTTGTAGTAGAATCCCTAGTGTTTTCAAGATATACGATCATGTCGTCTGCGAAGAGTGAAAGTTTGATCTCTTCTGACCCTATGTGGATACCCTTGATTGCCTTTTTTTCTCTGATTGCAATGGCTAAAACTTCCATTACAATGGTATTTTTTTCCATCTGTTAACACCTTTGGCTATTTCTTTTCTTATAGTTTCATAGTTCTCTTTGTAGAGATCTTTCACGTTCTTTGTTAGGTATACTCCCAGATATTTCATCTTCTTTGGCACTACTGTGAAAGGAATAGAGTCCTTGACTGTTTGTTCGGCTTGGTTATTGTTGGTATGTATAAAGGCTACAGATTTGTGGGTGTTGATTTTGTAGCCTGAGACATTGCTGTATTCCTTGATCACTTCTAAAAGTTTTGTAGTAGAATCCCTAGTGTTTTCTAGATATACAATCATGTCATCTGCAAAGAGTGAGAGTTTGATCTCTTCTGACCCTATGTCAAAGGGGCCGTTCAATATTTTTATTGTAGGGAAACCCAAGTTCACACTGCACATCTGTACCTTTGGCCGCCAGAAGCCTGTGGTCCTCAAAGATAATGGTCTGTGTTTTCAAAGAAGCTGCCCCGGAGGACCCAGCCCTTTGCCAACACTGAAGGTCAAGCCATGTCCAGAGCTCCCACCCTTCCATCCCATCTTCCCTCTACACTGTCCAGCAAAGGGGATTAACGTTACATTAACAACAAAAATCTGCTTATCATGGTAAAGGCTTTACAAAGTGATGGTGTAAGTTTTCTCATCTGACGAGCGCATTCTTAGTTCTTAGAGCCTTTCTCTGTATATTGTCTCATTGATGCTCTGAGCAGCTCCGTCAGCTAGACAGAATTCTCACATCTGCTTCACAGATGGGAAACCCAAGGCTCAGATGGGCTGTGGAATTTACCTGCGTTCCTTACCTGTGGTCACACAGCTGCTCAGAGGGCAGCCCGTGGCCATGCTCAGTAACAAGCCCAGCTTCCTGTCTGCGTTCAGCACCAGCAAATCCTGTCACTTACCTTCTGAACACTGGCTAGCAGGATGCTGCGAGACACAGATGGGAGAAGGCTATTTTCCTGAATGGGACCCATGTTTCCTCCAATTTCATCCATACTTATTGATTATAAATCAATGACTTACGAGGATATTTTTAATTCAATTAATCTATACAAGGACTGAGTCTCTATCATGTTTAGGGCACTGCCTTAGGCATTGGAGTGTGTGCAAGGATGGGGGGCAGTATCTATAAAAATGATTGCATCTCAGCCTCTGTACCCTGGTTAACTTACAGTCAAGAGGCAGAAACCAGCACACAGCCACCTGGAACCACGTGGTAAGTGCAGCCACAAAGATGAGCTCAGGATGGCTTTAGAAGCGTGCAGAAAAGAGCACTGGATTCTGACTTGGGGACAGGGGTCAGGAAAGGCTTTGAGGAGTGTGGTCCTATTGAAGAGCATTCCTTGAAAGATGAGTAGGGTTTTTAACAAGCAGCGGAAGTGTGTGAGCACACACATGTTTGCACAGGGCGCAGTGGGTAAGAGAGAGGGGAAACCTGAGCATGTGTGATCCTGGGCGGCACCATGTTCACTGAGACAGAATCACAGGATTTGGGTAGAAAAGGGTGGGGAATGGAGGGATTGAGGCTGGGAAGTTTGGTTGAGGCCAAAGTATGGAAGACACAGTTAGCTATGTTTTTGAAAAAGAGAGTGACATGGCCAGGAATCTGGAACTAGAGTTTGAGGCCAGTTTGGAGGCACCTGCAGATGTCCCAGCAGCGTCACAAGCATGTCATCACAGCTTGGAGTGAGAAGGGGGTTTGTTGCTGCTCCTCTGTGACACTGAAATGTTGAGAATAACCACACATCCACTGCCTCTGCGTTCATCCCAGCTACAAGGCAGTACCTTTAAGTACTAGGTGATTGGAAAGCCTCCCTGAAGCCCTGTGAAAATGCATCTGCCAACTTCTGAGAGTGTTTTTCAGCTTTCTCATCCTGCAACCCTGAAAATTGAGGAAGTCCTTGAGGCTGTAGGGGACCCATCTTGGATTTCAGAGGCCCACGTCTAAAGTTAAAGTATGAAATGGTGCTCCCAAGCACACAGCCCCATGTTTACAAAAGCTGAAATCAGAAATGGTTCGTGAGGGTGTTTGCACTGTCCTCCAAGTGGGGTCATGCTCAGGCAGGCTGCAGTGCAGTTTCTGTTGGAATCACCCGTCTCTGACGTTGCTCCGTCCCCACCCCCTTAGCAGCTGCTTTGTTTCCAGGCATGCTAGTGCCCGAATCTGGGAGGCCTGTCTGGGAGGCCTGTCCCTGCCTCTGCCTTCTTTGCCTTTGTGAGGTTGTTTCTTCCCCTGCTCTGCTGTGACTGTTGGTCCCTGTCCTCAGTATGGCCCTGGAGGAAGCTGTCCCTGCACTTAGCCAGCACCACCTGCATCCCTGCTTCTGAGAGTCCTCTCCTCTCCCTGGTCCTTTTTTATTTACACATTAAGTGGCAAGAGCCTTGAAGGAAGAGGTAACATTTCAACAACTTCTCATTTTCCTATAGTTGGAACGTCACAGCAAGAAGAGGCTGTATATTAAAGGGAAATAGTATTAGGAACACCAGAGAAATGTAGTGAGAATGAGATTAAAAATGGATTTTTGAAGCTTACGTTCTGAGAACTCACACTGCAATGCCTTGAGACTCCTCCTGGCTGTTAAACATCTTGGGAATGGTTGCGGGTAGTTTTAGGTTTCCTGAAAGTATGAAGGAACTTCTGGTGCACGTTGAAGACCATTTCTAGATTAGAACTTGTCAGAAGGATGGCATGTTTTCAACTGTTGTATGACCTTGTCTTTTTACCCCAGTGCCCTTAGAAATGTACCCACTACCTTCTCTTCTGTTTTTCCTCTCATAAGACGGTGCCTTCATTTGGAACCTCGAGCTTCTTAAATGAATGAAATCACCCAAGTCAAGCAGAGCCGAGGGTCTACGGTGTGGCCCTTACACAGAGATGGCAGCAGTGATCAGTGGCTTGGTGACTCTTGGCAGTGTCCCCAAGTTAGATGCGACCTCTTGCACAAAGCCTTCCCTGAGCCTTCCAGCCACAGTGATTGAGGTTGACCTCTGTGCTCTGAGGCACGATCTCTTGGGGGCCAATGCTGTCAGTCAGCTACCACACAGGATCTGCTTAGAGCATCACTGTGCACCAGGTTCTAGGCTTTTGAACTCTGGAAACCTGGATAAGGGCTGTCCTCTGTCCCCTGACGGCTTGAAGACTGTCCTGTTCCCCTGTGTACTACAATCTGTGTTTGCATTTTAATGACCGTGTAGGACTCTGTGACCTGCAGGAGTTTGTTCTACCCTTGTCTCCCAAATGTGTATTTCCCTTGGTCCTGTTTTACTTTTTTGCACTGTGTCTGATGCTTGTGGACTAAAGTGAAGGTGTAAAAAAACCCATGGGCAAGAGCCTGGAGGCCCCTCCCCTGTGAATCCTACTCTTCAGACACCCTAATGTGGACCCTGCTACTTCCTAGTAGCTCAGGGAATGTTGCTTGGACTGAGCTCGTTTCTAATAAAAGCAGCTAGAGGACAAATCTGCAGAGAGTCCTGGGGGCTGGTGAGGGGCCCTGGCAGGGGAAGTCCATCCAGCCCAGCGTGAACAAAGCTGCAGAGTACAGCCTGGAAGTGTTCACTGGACCAGTCTTGGAGGTCGCTGCAGGCAGGGCCACATCTTTCCTGTGTCTGTGGCCTGGAGCATAACCCGTGATCCCTGGGTTTGAATTGGAAGGTTCTCTGCTGGTGAAAACCATCTTGTCTTCTCCCTAATCCATGTTCTCTTTCTTTTAATTTCCACTTAAAAATATTCCACTTTGAATGTGAAGATGCTTTTGTGGTATTGACTATCTGGATGGAAGGTTTCTTTGAAGAACATTGGGTTTACTTATAGTCTTCAGGAATTTTGTTCCTGTTCTTCTAAATTACAAAAAAAAAAAAGAAAAAGAAGAAGAAGAAGAAGTAAGGAAAAAAGTCCATAATAACAGCTTGTTGCAGGACACAAAGGGGTGAGGCCCTGACCTATTACATCCTATTAATGTGAAAAGCTTTGACTTAGGCCTGTAACATCAACATCATAAAAGGTAGTGTAGATTCAGCACAGGTAACAAACATTGTTAATTACTCTGGCGCTTTAATTGCAGCAAACTGACAAATTTAAAATTTAGTGCATATGTGCACTTTGGAGTCTATTTAAACTATCCAGTTGACTGTTAGCAGTGATAACATTCATCGATTCCTTACTGGTATCCAAGGGCCTTTCCAACTCTAAGAAGCTAAGTTCTTTTCATGCTGTTTGGGACTCCCCCTTACAAAATTCCCACTTGAACAGTTCTAGGGCAAGCCGTCCTGTTATCTGTCTGAGACCTCTAATTTGGGGAAAGTTCTCCTTCACACGGAAAGGGCTGAATTTAGCCTCTATGTGATGCTACTTGTTCATCCTATTCCCAGCTTTGGAGCAAGACAAAGCAGCCCTCCCATCCTTGGTCTAGAGAGACTTTCTTTGAGGCCAGCGAGGAAGTTCTTCTGCAGCCTCCACTTTGCTGGTCTGAGCGCCCCTTGTCTCCTGCAAAGGTCCCTCAGAAGACTCTACCACTGTGATCGCCTTTGCCCTGAGATGGTCAGACTGACAGTGCTGGTGTAAGGGCGGAGTGCCCAGACCCGGCCAGGGGTGTCATGCCCCACAGCGGCAGGTGCCCCCATACTCTGAGCTGGAGGGATGCTGCCCGCTGCCAGCAGTTCCTCCAACAGCTGCTCAGCCAAAAATAAGTTCTCAGCTGCCGAGGCCTGATCTTTCCGCTCCCCTTCTTTTCGGAAGCTGAAAAGTCCAGCGTTCTGCCAGCTGGAAGTGGGAGATTGGGGATTTTTTTTTTTTTTCTTTTTTTCATTCAATTGAAAGGAAAAACAGTACACTTTTTTTGTTTCTTTTTTAACCTTATTATGTCAAAGGAGTTGTCTTGTTCTTAAGGGCAAAAAAATCACCATTGCTTCTGAATTTGCTTTTAAAATAGCATTGGAAGTGGTCGGGCTGCATGGAGCCTCTGCTGATTTCCTGGCAGAAGCCCCTGTCAAGAGAGGCAGATGCGGCTTCCACTTGAGTGGAGGGATGGCTCTGGGAGGAAGCCCGAGGACCGAGCTCGGCTCAGCAGATCTGTTGCCAACCTTCCGATTGATAAACTGCCTATTTGTGCAGAGGACAGGAGCAGCTGCCTACACGGTGGAATTTTCCAAGGGCTGCAAAACGTTAAAGTCAGAGCTTGAAGTCATCCATTCCTTTATTTAGCAAATATTCATCAGCACTTGCTGTGTGCCAGGCGCTGTACTGGGGCAGCAGAGGTGAAGAGAGGACAGGGCCTGTCCTCAGATCTCTCACTGTCTAGGGGAAGAAACGGACAAGAGAGAAAATGAGTGTGGTCTACTGTGACAGGTATTTTGAGAAGCATCCCCATAGCTCAAGGACATCAGAGGGTGTGGTGGATGGTGGTGAGGATGGTGGTGATGATGATGGTGCTCCTGATTGCTGCTGCTGTTCCCAGTAAACTGCAAGGGTACACAACACGAAGGAAGGAAAACCCAGCTCTGCTTCAGATGGATGGTCCTGGGGGCGATTGAGAACTTGACACCAAGGAGGTGATATTTGAGCTGCTTTAAAAGATAAGGCGGAGCTTGGGAATGAAGCCTTTCCTGACCAGGATTAGAATAAATATGGAAAACACCCACAGCCACTCAGAGTCTCTAGAGCTCTGTGTGTGTGTGGCGGGGTGATATTCCTAGAAGTGGGGAGTCTTTGAAGAACTCTAAGTAGCAGAAACAATGTGAGTTTGCTGTTCCCTGATCACTCTGGAGGAGTTGGGGAGGCTGCCAAGGGGCTGGGGCTGGCATGGGCGGGAGCGGGTATTAAGGGTGAGAAATGATGAGAGAGCCTGATTTGCATTCGATTTATTTATGAAGAAACAAAGCAGAGAGAAGGTCAGGAGGACTTTGCAACCTGTGACCTTCTCAGGCTGTGTATGGCGGGGTGGGGGGGTGAGGGGGTGAAGGCTGGCATTGAGAAGATCAAGTCCCCCACGCCCCCTGCATGACTGAAGAGAAGAAAAACAGATGTGGAGACTGTTGGGGGTCGGGGTCCTGGTTGAGTCCTACGGAGGGTCAGCAGTAACCCAACACAAAAGTAAGTGGAGACTGGAAATAAAACTGGAGCGGCGCAGGTGGTATGGATGGAGAGCAAAAGTGACCTGCACAAGTTTCAGGGGAACAAAGAGAGATTTTATTTAGGAAGATCAAAGAGAAAGTTTAGAGCACTTCCAAAGAGAATTGGAAGGGGGGTCCGTCTCATGAAGGAGAGAAAGCGAGAGAGATGGGACGCAAAGGTCTGCAGCAGCGTGAATACTCTGTGTCTGAGACTGGTGGCCAGTCTTTCAATGGCTTCTCTGCAGCAGTGTTGCCCTTTTCACTGATGGTCTCTTTCTATTGCTCATTAGTTACCCAGGTTACTTCACACCCACGTTCTTAGGGGCTCTCCAGACTTCCTGGTTCAGCAGGCCAGGTTTTCCTCCCACTCACCCCTTGAAGGCCCTTCCTTAGTGTCCCTTCTCGGGAACAGGTATTGGAGAAGCTATAAGGACACTTGTTGATCTGTGCCGACCTGGAATGGTGTATCTGCTTTGGAGGCTGCTGTCTAGAGGGAGCAAGAATCCTGTTGAAAAGTGTAGGGACAAAAGCTGTCAGCTTTCCAGGAGTGCTCACTGCTGGAGGAGAGAGGTAAGGTGCCATATTTAAAAGGAAGGGGGGACCCTCTTGGCTGTCAGTTGATTTTCAACAAGGGTGCCAAGATCATTCAAAGGGGAAAAGACAGTCTTTTCAACAGATGGTGCTGGGACAATGGGATTGCCAGAATCTAAGTGCCAAAGCATGAAGCTGGACCCTTACCTCACATCATATATACCAATGAATGCAAAATGGATCAAAGACCTACACAAAAGAGCTAGAACCATAAATCTCTTAGAAGAAAGTATGTATGGAAGAAAACCTTTATTAGTTTTGCAATGGATTTAATGCAAATCTACATTGAATTTGGCAATGGTTTCTTGGATATGATGCCAAAAGCATAGCCAACACAAGAAAAATAAATTTGACTTTGTCAAAGTTAAAAACCTTTCTGCATCAATGAACACTGTCCAGCATATAAAAGGACAACCCCCAGAATGGGAGAAAATATTAGCAAAACATGTGTCTAATAAGGAATTAATATCCAGAATATATGAACTCCTACAACTTAATAACCACACAGAGAAAAAGAAACCCACTTCAAAAATGGGCAAAGAACTTGAATAAAAATTTTTGCAAAGAAGTTATATGAACGGCCAATATAGCATATGAAATGATTCTCAGCATGGGGGGACGTGACCCAAAACCACAGTAAAGTACCACTTCAGACCCATGAGGATGGCTTATTACCAAAACAAAACAAAATAGTAAGTTTCGGCAAGGTTGTAGAGGAATTTAGAACCTTCATGCATTGCTGGCGGGACCGTAAAATGGTGCCATGACCGTGGAAAAGAGCTGGGCAGTTTCTCAAGAAATTAAACATGGAATGGTTGTATCCTACATGCAGTCTCTGTCCTAGGTTTATATATCCCGAATAATGGAAAGCAAGGACTCGACAGACAGTGGTCTGCCCGTGTTCATAGCAGCAGCATTCATGACAGCACAGAGGCAGAAGCCACCCAAGTGTCCATCAGCGGACGGATGAGTAAGCAGAACGAGGCCTATACAGACAGTGGGATATTGGGCAGCCTGAAAAAGGAGAGAAATCCTGACATACGCTATAAATGGGGGAATCGTAAAGACTCGATGTTGAGTAAAATAAGGCAGTCACAAAACGACAAATACCATTTGATTCCACTCATGTGAGGCACCTAGTATTGTCAGATTCCTAGAGACAGAGGTGGAGTAGAGGCTCCCAGGGGCTGGGAAAGGGGGAGTTGCAGCTTACTGGGTATAGAGCTTCTGTTTGGGATGGTGATAAAGTTTGGAAATGGATGGCGACGGGGGGAGCACAACACTGTAATTATATTTAATGCGTCTAACTCACAGTTAAAAATGTTAAAATGGGGGCGGTGCCTGTGGCTCAAAGGAGTAGGGCGCCGGCCCCAAATGCCAGAGGTGGCAGGTTCAAACCCAGCCCCGGCCAAAAATTGCAAAAAAAAAAAAAGTTAAAATGGTAAGCATTATGTTATGTAGATTTTACCATAATAAATAATAAATGAAGGAGGGGCAGACTCCCAAAACTTGCAAGGTACTTTACTCAGATTTTTCTTCCCTCTGGAGGGCATTTTGACCTTGGACGGGGGTGGTTGCTGTCTACTCCCCATGTGATTCCTGTGACACCGGCTGTGCTGTGGGTTTTTCACTCCCTTCCTTGAATGTTTGGCTGAGAAGATGTTCTCACACTGGGGAGAAGCTCTAGGGGTAGAATCTTGCTCTGAGAAACCCAGCCTCCTACTCCAGCTCCCCTAGAGCAGGGGAGACAGAGCTCATACTGTCTCTCTGCTGGGGGCAGCCCTAATTAGAGTTCTTTCTCTTAGGCTATCATCTACTCTCTGGGCTGGAAGTCTTTCCTCAGGTCTAATCATCTCCCACAGGGGCACCCCAGTCTGTGGTTGGTGCATTTTTGTTCCAAAGGAGCAAGCATCCTGCACCCCAGCCTCACAGCCCAAGATGGTCATGGGGCAGCTGGGAGCCCAGGAAGCCCATGGCATTCACCTCCAAGGATGGCTGCTAGCTTGGGGTCAGGGATGGAGAGAAAGTGAAGGAATGTCCCAGTGGAAAGAAACGCTGTTCTGCCACAGGCACGGTCACATCTGTGTTGGGAAATGCCCTTTTTAAAAAATGTGTAGTTGCCCATGGCCAAGCTATTCTCAAAAGGGTAGTGGAGAGATACTTTTGCACAGCATTCGTAGTTACTGCGTTATGCAATATGGAATCAGGAACTTTCCAGACTCAAGGTTTAAACACAACATTGTATTTTCTCTGGACTGAATGGCCCTGGCATGGGGGATGAACCTGGTTCCTTCTGCTCTTTGGAGGAGTTTTATTTCTGAGTAGTGAAGAGAGCACTGCACTTACGAAGTCTTTGGGCACTGACCCCATGGCCAAAGTCACTGCCCTATGTAGCAGAGTGGTGTCCAGTGTCTGAAAACTGGCAGAGAAGACACTTCCAGGCACCCAGAGATGACTTGCCAAGTTTAGGCACGAAAGCCTTTATGTGTGACTCCTGCTATGGCTCTGGTTTTAGACCCTTGTTCAAATAAAGTGCGAGATTCGTGTTCACCAGCCCCCAGATTAAAAGAAGCTACAAATTAAAAGAAGCTGCAGATTAAAATGTCCAGGGGCTGGCTTAGAGGGGGAAGGCCCTGTGAAGGCACCAGAGAAGTGCCTGGGAACTTGACACCTGAGACAAAAGAAACACCAGCCAACAGAGAGAAAAAGCTGATGAGAAGATTCCAGGGGAAAAGTGAGACCAACCCGGCCAACAAGGAAAAGTCCCGTGTGCTGTATGGGAGGCAAGCGTGGTGCTTCCGCAGCTCAACAGGCCTGTGGCACAGTGGCTAGGAGCTGGGACGATGGGGTCCCTGCTGCAGTGGAGTTCCCAGGCTAGTGGAAGGGCTGTGCAGCTGCTGCTGGGGTGATTTGGCCCCATGCAATAAGAGAGCCTGGGCAGTTGGGACTCCCGGGGGCTCTGGAAGTACCTGCTAGGGGCAGTGGGCTTCCAGGTGGGCTTTGACACACAAAAGCAAGGCAGTCAGGTGGCTCTGTGGGGCCTGCATACCGTAGGAGCCTCCAGTGCCTGTGCCTGTGTCACAGAGGCCTGGCTGCCCAGTTGGAACCTTTATCAAGGTGTGGGGAGACACGGGTGGCATTAGCAGCAGCCATGCTGAGACAGACCGGCCAGGCTGAGTCCTGGCTCCACATGCACAGCTGTGTGTACCTCGCAAGGCTCATCCCCTCCTGAATCCCCAGGCTTCCAACCTGCACCTGCCATAGAGGGTTGTCTGAGGATTGAAGAAGACCCCATAGTCTTCTATACCTGCAACCTGTGAGCATATGACAAGTGTGACATACAGACATGGTGGGCAGGACAGAACATAACTCACTTTAGAAAGATTTGTCATTGGCTCGGCACTTGTAGTTCAGTGGTTAGACTGCCAGCCACATACACGGAGCTGGTAGGTTCGAACCCAGCCTGGGCCTGCTAAACAAAGACAACTACAACAAACAAATACCTGGGTGTTGTGTGGGTGCCTATAGTCCCAGCTACTCGGGAGGCTGAGGCAAGAGAATTGCTTAAACCCAAGAGTTTGAGGTTGCTGTGAGCTGTGACACCACGGCACTCTACCCAGGTAGAGTGAGACTCTGTCTCAAAAAAAAGATTTTTAATTAAATGTCATCATGATATTAAAGGTTTCATTTTATGTTGATGAAGTAAAACTTCAGAGCACCCAGCCTTGGGCCCTTGGCCTTCTCAGCATGTGCCAGTCTGTCACCTCAGCTCCTGGTCCCTGTAAAGAGGACACCTTGTTCCCGACAGTACCAGGAAGGTGAGATGTCACGCTTCTTCCTCCATAAGCAGTGAGGCGGAAATGTTTGTTTGTTTGTTTGTTTATTTATTTATTTATTGCAGTTTTTGGCTAGGGCTGGGTTTGAACCCACCACCTCCAGCATATGGGGCTGGCGCCCTACTCCTTTGAGCCACAGGCACCGCCTGAGGCGAGGATTTTTTTTTTACAGGGGAGGCTCTGGGCCTGCACCTCTGGGTAAGAGTCACCCTGAGCTTTTCTCTTTCCGGTGTGGATCCTGGACTCATTCTGCCTCAGCCCTGTGACAATGACATTGGGCCTGCTGTCTGGGGGGCGGGGGAGGCAAGTGATGTCCCCTGCCCCCTGTGACTTGGTGTAGGTGCTCAGAATCCCAGGACCCGGGCCTGGGAAGGGCTTGCAGAAGGCTGGCACTCCTGTTCCCGTGGGCGTCCTGGGTGGGGCTGCTCCCCCCTCACCTGTCTGCCTGCCACTGTCAGCAGCTGTTAGGACAGGTGCTGCGGCTCTCCACAGCAGATGGTGACCAGAATGCGCTTGCTGGCAGGCTGTACCATGGCACCGCCCTCCGCACACAGACCAATGTGCGCACTTATGGCCGGCGCTCGGCTCTGCTCTCACGGCACCTGCCTGGGGCTGCAGGTGCAGCCAGAGGGCTCATGGTCGAAGGGCAGGCAAGCTCCCTGGGCCACCCACCTTGGTCTGGCACCCTTCAGTGTTTGGCTGGCCACCAGACTGTGAATATGGCCCATCCCTGTTCCCAGGCACGGCTTTCTCTCTTGGTCCCCTGGCTGATGTGTTTGGCGTGCAGCATGGCTGTGTACCTACGTCTCCCCATGGATGACTTTGGGCTGGACCCTGCTGGGGCCCACTAGGACCAGGCCACAGGCTCCAGATGCAGGGGCTAGGCTTCCCCTTGTCCCCTCCCATCCCATCTGTTTCCCAAGTGTGGTCTTGTGCATGGTGGATGAAGACTGCTGGGTACTGCTCCTCTGTTGACAGGATCCAAGATGCACCAGAGCCTGGTCTCTGTTTAGACAGCAGAACAGGCCTAAGTCTCATTGCCAGAATCTCAGCCTGGCTCTTGGGAGACAGGCAGGAGGCGACAGGCAGCTCTGCTCTTTGCAGAGGCTCCTTCACCTTGTACCTACCCTGCACCTAGGCAGAGGGCTGCTCCCACACCAAGGCAGCAGGGCATCGCCTGGCCCACCCAGCCCTGCTGCCCACAGCCCACAGCCCACAGGAGCCCCCCTGCACCATATTGGGCTGCTCATTCCAAACAACTAACCAGCCAAGGCAGCCAGATGAGGGGGACATCTGGCATGAGGCGGTCGCCAAGTCACCCCTGTTCCATCACTGGCAGGAAGGAAATGGGCTCTTTGTGCCAGATTCTTAAAGAGAGAGAATAAAAATGCACGCTCCACGTCCCGCATGTATTCCTCTTCTTACTCCGACACCTCAGCTGTCACTTCCCTTTCCCTGGAACGTGGTCCTGAGGACCCCATTTCCAGAACTGTTTCTGGAGAACTTTTACCACTTGGCATTGATTAAAGTGCTGGAGTAGATTGTGTGAGTGGGAGCAGGGTAGTGAGGTTTGCGGGTGAATGATGCAGGAAGATGTACGCACATGCTCACACACTCAGACGAGCTCAGGCACTCACAACCTGTGCACACACACTCACACTCATGCTCACATACACACAAGCTCATGCACACACATGCTTACGCCACACACAGGCTCACATGCACTCCTGGCCACACGTACTCACACACAAACTCATGCACACACGTGCTCACACACAGGCTCGTGCACAACACACTCATGCTCACACACATGTGCTCACACACTCATCCTCATTAGCACTCACACATAAGCTCATGCACACACGTGCTCACACATACTCACACGTGTACTCATGCTCCCCCCACAAGCTTGTACATACACGTGTGATGGATTGGGTTAGAGAGAGGAGCTGTCCTCCGGGGGTAGGTCTCTGCAGAGCGTCTGTCTGGGAGCTGAATAAGATCAGAACCCAACAGTCAGACTAAGTACCTTATTTCCTGCTCTTCCCCAGTAGGGGCAGAGATGTTAATGTCTGTTGCTGTTGCTGATTCTTTGGAGAGTGACAGATTTCAGCCTGGACAGGGGACAAGACTCATCTGTGTGTTCTGGGAGGGGTGGAGGGAGGGGTGTGCTCTTGGCCAGAGGTGCTGAGAGGAAGCCTCGATTGGCCGGCTGCGAATGGCCTGCAATGGTCGTGGCTACTTGTTAGCGGGGTGACCTTGGGCAAGGACCTCTGACCTTGTGCGCTTCTGGTAATGAAAATACTAGTCTCTTGAACAGGGTTTTTGTACCTTTTCAACTAATAACCTCTACGAGATGATATTGTCATTTTCATTTCAGAGATGAGCAGATTCAAGTAGAGAAAGATTAAGCAACTTGGCCAGGGGGCCTGCTGCAGGTAGTTAACCCACAGGAAGGGAGAGGAGGCAGGTCCGGAGCTCCACCAGACAGGGCAGGTGCTGGCAGTGTGGAGGCCTCATCCCCTTGGATGTGGAGTGTGTTGATTACTTTTTCCTCTTGGCTTAAGGCAGTGGTTCTCAACCTGTGGGTCGCAACCCACAGGAACTGTATTAAAGGGTCGCGGCATTAGGAAGGTTGAGAACCACTGGTGTAAGGCAACCTGGCAACCCACCTTCAAACACAAAAAGGTGTTTTCTTCCCCTCTTCTCCGTGCTTGTTCCTTTGATTTCTTTGACAGGTGCAGGGTTTATCCTCATCTCTTTGAAAGAGCTTGTTGTGTGCCCTCTTGCAGGAGTGCACACCAGCCGAGCACTCCTTGAAATACACGCAGCCCAAGGAGCCAAGTTGGGGCTCACACTGGGGATGGCCTTGAGTCTTGCCCTGTCAGGTGTGACATTTTCCTGTGTCCTTGCAAAGGCGATGACCGCTCTTATTTTGAGTCTTTATGGTGACATGTAAAGAGGAATAGGCCATGCAGACATTCAGATTTGTAAATGAGGGTGACCTCTTCCATCATAGAAATGTGAGTAAGGCTATTGTCACACAGTAGACATGGAATACTGTTTAGTTAAGGAGGCAGCTGTTGTGAGTGGTTGAAAACCTAGGGTCTGGAGCCAGACTGCCTGGGTTCAGATCCCCCCCACCCCACCCTGGTTTTTTCTGCCAAAAACCCTGCCTTCCTTGGGCTGTGGTGGGGAGCGTGGGAGACGGCAGCTGTACAGCCCGCACGGCAGAGCCTGTCACAGAAAGGTGTGGGCTTTGTTACACACAATCCCATGTCTCCCAGAAACATAGGGTTTTCACATGGATCTATTAAATATATATCGATTGGCTCGGTGCCTATAGCTCATTGGTTATGGTGCCAGCCACATGCACTGAAGCAGTTGGGTTTGAACCCAGCCTGGGCCTGCTAAACAATGACAACTGCAACCAAAAAATAGTCCCTGCTACTTGGGAGGCTGAGGCAAGAGAATCGCATGACCCCAAGAGTTTGAGGTTGCTGTGAGCTATGACACCACGGTACTCTTCTGCAGGTGACATAGTGACACTGTCTCAAAAATAAATAAATAAATAAATAAATATCGATTGAGATAATTCATCATGGGATAAGTCAGAGGAAGAGATTATCCTGAGGCCTGTGTCCAGGTTCTTCCCTGTGGCAGTGCCAGTCCCACAGATTGATGTGTGTTTTGTGACATGCAGGACTCGTGTGCAGTGGGGGTGCCTGGCCACGTGCCACCAGAACTCTAGTGTGGAAAGTCCTGTGACAGGCTCTAAATCCAATGCCATGTGAAAACCAGGTCACTCATTGGGGTGAGTGGGTGTACCAGTGGAACACAGGAACGGGTGGAATAGGGCTTAAGATTAGGCAGGCTATACACGGTCCCACCATCTCTGGACATAATCCCAGCCACCTCATAACTCCCACCTCTCGGCATTCTGTAGCATCACACAAGCAACTAACACAGTTTGTTAGTGATTTCAGTGCTGCTGAAATGGAACTCATAGAGTGTATTATTTCCAATCCATGATTTTATGTGTCCCTCAGAATGTCACCAAGAAGTAGATGTCTTCTCATTTTTGGGAAGAGAAGGCCAGATGTTCAAGGTCATGTGGTTTGGTAGAGCCAGGGCTAGGGCTCACGCCCCTGTTGTCTCCAAACTATAGACAAACATGATTTATTTGAGAACTCTCAGAGACATTAGAAGGAATTTTTGATACTTAGAGATGCAAAACGCTACTTTAAGTACAGAGTGCTATTGTCATAACTCTAGTTGACATGGATTTTGTTATCTTAACTGGCAAGTGTGCAGATTGAAATGGTATAATTAGCTTATGTCCCTGCTATCTTCTTGAGGGAGTTTCACTTCTTCCACTGGTTCTGAGCCTTGAAGAAAATGAAAATTATGCTTTGGCAAAGAATGTGGTCCTGTGGCCTGTGTTGGGTCCTACCCCCACCCCCACCCCTTCTCTTACCCATTTCCTCCTTCCTGCCCACCCACCTTTTGAAAACATCCTGACTGTACTTTAATCTTCTTAGCAATGAAGATTAAACTCCGTGAATGAGACCCCTCCAGCTCATCTCCACTCAGGTTTTATTTTATTCTCTTTGTTATTGTGTTGGAAATTAGGAGACCCAAAGGGGCCAGAGTGCCCCAGTGATGCCTGCTTAGAAGTTGAGATGTCATTGCCTAAAAGTGCTAGAACACCATGCACGCCGATCACCAGCAGCGCCAAGACGTCACGCTGACAGCGTCGCAGGGAGGCAGCCTTTTGTGGGCTGTCCTCCAACTATTCACACTGTCATTTTTAGGGTTCAGGAGAAACTGACAAAAGCTGCTTTTCTCTCTGTCTTTAGCATCACTGCCTATCTCTAAGAACGTGAGGCTGGCAGCTAAATCATCATGGCAAACTATATCTGAAGTACATTTTCTCACATAGCTCATATTTTTATTTTATAGTCCTGTTTTTAATTTCCTTTGATGATGATAATAAAAAAAAAAAAAAAAAAAGGCAATCATTTAATTCTCAGCCCTCGCCAGTGTGGTGCGAGGTTATACGTAGCGCAGCCCCAGGGAGATTTTCTGCTTGCAAGTCGGCCAGCCTGTTTGCAGTTGACAGATGTGACCTACCTCAGGGTGGGGAATGTCTCAAGGGGGGTTTTAATTTCTTAATATTGAAATGAGCACAACTTTTATTGTCTTAATCAGTGAATTAAAAAAACAATAAAGTTGCTAAGTCTCATTTTTTAAACTTGGGGTAAGAGGATTTTAAGAAATTGCAATTGCTTTTTAAGTTACTGCTGAAAGTTCATTTTCTCTGTGTTCAGGAAGATTCTGTTTACGGTTCTACAGATAGAGAGTCATGGGACAGTTAAGTGAAATAGTTGTCAGGTTTATTCTATGGACCGATCAGGGAAAGGCTGGGTGCTATACACAGAGTGGTTTTAGTTTATTCTCCAACGTGGCTTATCCTCTTTTCATAAATTCAGAGTAGAGGGGTATCCATTTAAAACTGCAGCAGGAATGTAACGCAAACTGCATTCTTTCAGAATGTAGGATTTAGGTGAGGCCTCTATTAGGGAACATTTTTTACTATTAAAAAAAGGGGACTTAGGGGCGGCGCCTGTGGCTCAAAGGAGTAGGGCGCTGGCCCCATATGCCAGAGGTGGCGGGTTCAAACCCAGCCCCGGCCAAAAACTGCAAAAGAAAAAAAAAAAAAAGTGGGGGGTTAATTTCTTAAGGATAACCAGTGGCCTTTATAAAGTCATAATTAAAATGTTTCCATTGTTCATCTGTAAAAATAATTTTACACTAAATAAGCTGATACCGTACATGTAGCCGTACATTCTAAACATATTTCTTAAATTTAAACCACATTTCTAAGACTGAGACTTCCTTCACTGTGGGGGGTCTCTTCGCTGGTCAATTCTGGTTCCCTAATACTTTGTACAGTACCTAAATATGGACGTAGTAAATGTTGCTTGAACTAGACAGAAACAGTTGCTTTAAGAGCTAAATATGTGTATGGGTGCATATAGAGAGATAGTCTCTACGATATAAAATATAAAACATTATGTTACAGGCAGAGAATGAAGATGCTGTGTGGGAGCATATCAGAGTCTGATTTGAAATCAAAATATAACTTTGGACAGATGTGTTCATCAGTTCCATATAAGCATTTCACGTTGTATGTCAAATCAGTACACTGAACCCCATAAACGCATCAGCGTACACAGTTATGATTTAATTGCAAAAATTAAAAATGATAAAATAAAAAGATGTAACTTTGGAACATCCAGGGAACTCTCAAAATTCAACAGTGAAAACCAAACAATTAAAATACGGACAAAAGATTTGGACATTTCACCAAATAAGATATACAGAAGGCAATAGCGTGAAAAGCTGCCCAACACCATTGGTTGCTAGGAAAATGGAAACTAAGACCCACACTGAGATACCCATAGGCCAGTGAGAATGACGAAATTAACAAATCAGGACAGCACCACATGCTCCCCGTGACCTAGAGCAGTGGGAAGTCTCAGACATCCCTGGTGGGTGCAGAAGCGTTTGGTCGTTTCTTAATCAAGTTTAATATACGTTTGCCTAACGTGACCCAGCAATCCCACTCCTACATTTTTTATCTAAGAGAAGACAGACTTGTGTTCACATAAAAAAACCTGTTCCTAAATGTTTACATAAGCAAACCAAGGTATGCATGAGGCCAAGGAGGCCCTGACCTCTCACTTGCAGCTGACCTTGAGGTCCTGTGCAGGTAAAGAGAAGGCCAAGTTGAAAACCACTGTGGCATTGAAGGTATCCGCCCTCCAGCACACACATGCACACAGCCCCGTAGCAAAGTGTGGGAGACGTAATGCTTTAAGGCCTTTAAGGAAGTAGATGTCGAGTCATTAGTTGATTATCTGCTAACTGAGCAGAGTCTTCAGCGGCCACACGTGAACTTCACAGTGTTAGTCCCACAAAGTCACTAAACAAACAAACAGCAGGGACAGCACCACAGCCCTGGGGAAGGGTGATCTCATGTCCAGGGTTGCCATATTATTTTATTTTAAATGTTTAAGTTTCAAGAAAAAAAATTGTGAGGTAAACATAAAAGTATGACTGACTAGACGAAGAGTTTGAATCAGCATTATACATATGCTCAAGGAACAGGAAACCATGTCGAAAGAATTAAAGGGAAATACGGGAATAGTGCCCCGCCAAATAAAAAGCATCAGAGATAGAAATTGTATTTTTAAAGAACTAAATAGAAATTATGGAACTAAATAGAGCCAAGTAGAAATTCAAAAGTACAATAACTTAAATGAAAAAAAAAAAAATCACTAGAAGGACGGAGTTAGCAGAGGAAAGAATGAGCAAACTTGAAGATAAACCAGTCGAGATCATCTAGTCTGAAGAACAGAAATGAAAATAATGGGGGAAGAAATGATGACTACGTAACTCTGAAAATATGCTAAAACCCACTAAATTGTAAACTTTGAAAGGATAAATTGTATGGTATGTGAACCATATTTCAATATAAAATGGTTAAAGTTGCATGGTTTAGAAAACACTCTGGAAGGCGTGGCTCAAAGAGGGACGTTTATAAGGAGGGCATACTCCTGGTTTGACATTCCCATTTTATAGTTGAGGAAACTGAGGCCCAGATAGACGAAATAAACTGCCTCGCGCTTGTAATGTAATAGACATAAATTTCTTTAACTGTCCTGCAGTTAGGGTGACCACCCATCGACGTAGCTTTAGCACAGCAAGTTCTGCATCCTGGCAACCCCCCAGCCCCGGCCTGGCAGACCTGGGCAATGGTTCACCCTGTCTGCAATCCAAATTGAGCCCAATCTTCCTAGCAGCTCCAAGCTGCTGAGTTTCTACAAATGAGGAATGGTGGTGTTCAGAAAAGTTCCTTTCCTGACTGAATTCAGTATTCTAAACTTAAGCAGCTGACACTTTGCTTCAAGTTCTTTTCTATTCAACCTTTGGAAATGAAGGATCTTTCCTTTTAATAAAATCTGCATTTCATCCCCAAGGTGAAACCCCGTGTCCTTGGCTCTCTCTGGAAAGTGAAAAGCGGTTTCCTTTGTGTACCAAATGAGAGGCACGTAACAAAAACTGAGGTTGTCGTTAATTGATGGCAGGTATGAAAAAACAGATGCTAAGCCCTCGGAGACAGGCACAGAGTGGAGAGAGCGATCCGTGTGCCATGAAAGGGAAAGTCGGATTAAAAACATTGTTTGAATTCCTTTTCAAAACCCGCAGACCTCAAAGGAAGGATCAAATCAGGAGAAGCCACAGTCCTTGAACGTGTGATTGATGTAAACCATCTTATGGGTGGAGAGTGTCCCCAGCAAACACTTCAGCCACATGGCCCTGAGCTTCGTCCTCGCCCGAGGTGTCCCCACCTCAGCCCCCTCCTTCTTAGGCGGGGGTTGCAGGTGACCCTGCCCCACCTGGCGGGAGCCTCCTTTCAAGGTACACTGTAGAGAGGGAGGAAGGTCCCAATTCCTCTTGTACCCAGGAAAGAGGGCTTGGAATTTGTGAGGAGCAGGAGCTAAAGGATGGAAAGGGGAGATGGTGAAACAAACCCCGGCCACATTCTTCCCTCGGGGCCCCTCCTGAGCCTGCTCAGCCTTCTAGTCTTCACTGCCAGCCAGCAGGTGAGCCTCAGAGGCCCCTGCCAACTTGGCCTGAGTCCAGGTGGTTCCTCCAGTCTTGGGAAGGGACCCCTCTGTGACGGCAGGTGGTGGAAGGACAGTGTGTCGCTGGGCCCCCTTAAACGGGCGCCCAGAAATAGGCCGAGAGCTTGACACCTCCAAAGGCCTCTCCCTCCGCTCCTGCTCTGTCCTTTCCTGCTGGCTGTCCCCAGGGTCCTGTCTGCCAGGGAAGCTGCTGCTGGCCCCTTTTAGCTCCTGCCTGGTGACAAAGTCTGTGTCACTTCAAGCAAGTCACATAGGCATCTTGCCTACGAGGCAGGTGAGGCATTTGGGGACCCCTGGCCCAGGCAGCCACACTCACCTGGGACCGCAGCATGTCCCAAATTGGAACATGCACAGGGGATTCAGCAGATCTGGGGAGGAGTCCAGACTTTGCATTTCCAGTAAGATCTGAGGAGCAAGGGCAGAGCCTCCGAGCTGCAGAGGTCAAGTGACCAGACCAAGCCCTGCCCTTCCTCCCCCTTCTCTATAGAGACAAGACTCCTATGTAGCTCTGGCGTTCTGCATGGCAGGCCCAGAGATGCCCCTGAGGGTCAGGAGATGCTGTGATTTACCTCCAGGGTGCAGGGAAGGAGGAGGAATAGATTGTGGTGAAAGCTGTTAACTATTTGACAGAACTGCAATCTGGGGCAGGACAAGAGTGAGTGGCTGCTCTGAGAAGCCGCCCCGTGCCATCCAGAGGCCATCGTTTGCATAAGCAGAGCTTTTAAATGGACCCGTAACTGTGTCACTGCTCTCCCAACTTCCCACCCGGTGAGCTGGCGACTGAGGTGGGTCAGCGCTCTGCTGGGCCTGATATGGTCCCTGCCCCTTTGCCGCCTCCATGACCTCATGCTGCCCTTGGGGGACCTTGTGTTCACCTGTGCCTGTCCTGCTTACATAAGCCGGCAGTGAGGGAGGGACTCCCAGAGCCCCTCCTCTCTCTGGTGGTGTTGAAGGCAGGCAGGTGGCCCCCTCCTGTGGACGCACCTCTGAGAGAAGAGTGGGCGCTCGGGCTCTGCGCCCCACTGAACCAGAACACGCGAGCCTCTACCCTGCTCAGAATAGATGGCGTTTTCTTTCTAGTGGTTTTATTTAATATCCACGCTGGTCATTTTATGTTGTTTTTAGTTGTAATTGGTGATGATCTGGTCAGACAGAAGCTGCCTATGGGCAGAAACTGCTGCCGGGGAGGGGAGGGGGGGGACTGGCTGAGGGTGCAGGACAGAAGCATCCACCAAATGGATGGAACCAGACCTGGAGGAACCACCTCACTGGCCTCTCATTCAGAAGGGCCGGCGGGGACCCTCGGGGAGCTGTGCCTGGTGCCGGCTCCCTACTGCCACTAGGGGGCAGGTGAAGGACAGAACCCCCCTCGGGTCCAGCTCAGGGTCCTTTTCCCCTCACCCAGCCCGGCTGGCCCTCAGGCGCAGTCACACAGGCATCTTGTTGGCCTCTTAGACGTCAAATCGCAATCTCCTATGGGCCGAGAGTCATAAATTGGATTTCTGTTCTAGGAAACTAATTTCATACCACTGAAATATTTTACAAAGTGATTATGAAATAAAAAGAAATAGCACATCTACGTTTTACAAATAGGTGCATAAAAACCCAACATTCAGATAAGGCTACGTTTTTTTGGAGGCTGGAGGAGATAGGGCCCGTCTGAATCAGACTTAATGAGGCTTCCCAAAAGAAACCAAGAGTCTGATGAGGTTCCTCCTTCCCTGTGACTTTCCCATGGGCAAGCACAGCCAGTTTTTGCTGCAGGGGCCTTCAGACTGTGATCAGAATTAGGGTCATCTGTCTTGAGCATGTTCACTGCTGAGTGGAGATGCCTGCACGTCTCCAGAACCCTGCGGGTAGTGACTTTGGAGTCAGCGACCCTGTCTGCAGGAGCTCCGTCCAGGGCCAGGAGGGAGTGTCCCTACCATGTGTTCATTGGATTCTCAAGGGAATCCCTGACCTCTACGTCCCAGCCAAGATGTTAAGAACTGCTGTCACACACTCACGTTTCTTCCTTACAATGACACTTTCTTTATAGTTCAATCTAGGTAGGGTGGTGAGTGCATATGACATGGCATCCTCTTGAACACGAGCATGCACATACGTGTGGTGCACACACGTGAGCATGCACACCCCTGCCCCTCCTGTCCCATACACAACAGAGCCAGCCCCTCTGTTCTGCTCTGTTGAATTCCAGCAAGGTTCTTTTGGGTCACCTCTCCTCTCCCGTGCTGCAGGACAGAGTGGACTCATCTCTCCGGGGGCTCCCTCCCTTATAGTCCCATATTCCGAGGACAGCGTGTATATGGATCCACAGGACCCAGAGCCAGAAAGATCTGGATCCTTGTCCCAGACCCGCCACTGACGTTCCAGGTGTATGAGTCTGCTTTGAGTTTCCTTGTGGGTGAAGTTGGGATAATGACCCTCACCCCTGCAGAACGACTGGCCTGCTCGCGTAAGGAGCTGATGAACGCACTTGTGCCTCACACTGAGGGCTTCGCGCATCCTCCTCTGACGCCCATTAAAAAGTCGGCCCTGAACCTGGTGCTTCAAATGCAGACTCTTCTCTCCTGACAGAGTATGTTATCTGTCATCTCTTGGAACTGGGCGGTGCTTGGGAAATCTGTGGAATTCGGTTTTTAGAGGGCATATATCCTTCGGGGGGGGGGGGGGGGCCCCCACCCCTTTGCTGCCCTCCGGCCGCCTTGGGCGCCCAGGTGTGTAACTACCCCGCGTTTAA
>CAUYPK010059554.1:0-14789 GCA_963574355.1 Loris lydekkerianus
TGAGGAAAGGACCAAGGAAGGGGAAGGGAGGGGGGAGGTTTGGGTGGAGGGAGGGTGATGGGTTGGGCCACATCTATGGTGCATATTTTTATCTATAATAAAAAATAAATAAAAAAGAAAAAAAAAAAAAGAAGGAAAATGATCCTATAGAAAAGTTCTGATAAAAGACGTGTAAATTTTTAAAATGTTGAAACTGTATGTAGGCAAATATAAAAAATTACTGACAGTATAAAACAATAATAATTTACACAGAATTAAAATACACAGCACTAGCATTTAGGTTAGGAGAGGGTAGAGAGAGTTAAAATCTTTTAAAGTTCTCATATATTCCAGAAAGCAAGTAGAAGTATTGATTACCATTAGGCTTTTAATATAATAATGATGGTTTTTAATTTCTGAAGTCTTATGCATTTATGCATTTGTATTCACCACTCAAAAAATTATAAGGCAAAGGCAGAATGGAATGTTCTGTCAGTTCAATAAACGGTTTGTAAATTAAGGAAGTATTCTTTCCATAGAGGAGAAATCAGCAATCAGAAAAAAAGATAAACATATAAGATTTTCATTTTTAAAATTCATATGCAAAATAGAATATATACAGCAGCCAAACCTCAAACTCCATTGCCTTTGACAATAATATAACAAAAATTCTTGAGCACTAATATTTTTACTTGCTTTTTGTAAGTCAGATTTATTCAAGTATCTATATACAGTAAAAATCACCTTTTGTAGGTATATATTTCTATGAGTTTTGATGACTACATACATTGCATCATCACGAACAAAAATCAATATATAAACTAATTTCCAATTTCATTACCACCAGAAAGCTCCCTCCTTTGTTGTTAATCCCCTTCCAGTCCCCATTCAGACAACCACTGATCTGTTCTCTTTCCCTATGGCTTTATCTTACATAGTATGTAGCCTCTGCATCTTACTTTATTCAGTAATCATTTCTGAAATGCATCCATGTTCTTATATGTATCACTAGTTCCTTTTTATTATAGAATAGTGTGTGGAGTGTTTCTTATTTGTTTTTATTGGGACAGGATGTGCTTATTTGCCAAGGTTAACATGTAGAGGCATAATCATAGTTCACTACAACCTCAACCTCCTGGGCTCTTCTACAGACCCTTCTGGCTTAGCCTCTCAAGTAGCTAGGACTACAGACACATGTCACCATGCCTAGCTAATTATTATTATTATTGTTGTTATTATTTGTAGAAAGAGGGTCTTGCTATGTTGCTCAGGCTTGTCTCAAACTCCTGACCTCAAATTTCAAATGATCCTCCCAGATCAGCCTCCCAAAGCGCTAGGATTACAGGCATGAGCCACCATACTCACTGAGAACAGAGTTTCATTGTGTGGCTATCCCAGTGATGGGGAACCTTTCCATATTGAAAGGCTCAATTTAGCTGTACTCAAAAAAGGCTGCATTCAAGAGGCTTAAATTAGGTATACTTTAAAATGTTCATTATTTTGTAAGAATCTAACATCTGTGTACTTAATAATTTCAAAAGTGAAAACTATTTGTTCATTTTAAAGTTAGCTAACCTTTTAATGACTTTGTTTTGTCTGCTTTTTGTTGGAAAGCATTTGAAAATATGGAGGTCCACAGTTTCATTTGATCCTTTAGATAACCTTAAGGGTATATCAATTTGGATAAGGTAGGAGAATGTAGATTCATAACAATAAGTAGTTGAAAAGCAAGGAAGCATTTTGGGGGCATGCCAAAGGTGTGGGTATTCCACTGTATTCTTCCATATTTAGATTGGATGTTTCTTACCATCAAACAATGACTTTAAAATGTCATCTACTGAGAGCTCTATCAATGCCATCTGCAGTTCTTTAGGTGCCCTGCTGATAGTAATGAGGTGAGGCTGAAATGGTAATGTGAGTGTGATGTCATGATTCTCAAAGTCAGTGAACCTTTTATTCTATTCTCCAATTAACAGGTCTATAACATCTGCGTATTCTTCAGAAGATTCACATATATCATCCTGCTCATCGATATCTTTGCTAACTGGGGAAATGTCCATCTAAAATTTTCTTTTGAAGAAGAATTGTTAAAAAAAAAAGAGCTTTTTTTAAGAAATGGTTAGATTTTTAATGCATATCATATATAGACTTAGTTTTACCTTGCAAAGAAATATTCAAGTCATTTTGATTTGTCATATCACACAGAAACGCTGCATTCCGATAGAAATCTTCTTTAGATAATTCACATTGCTGATTCTTTTCTTCATAAAATTTATCTGTACTCGCAGAGATAAAATTTTGGCTAACACTTGGCTCTGCAATAACCAATGCACATTAGAATGTTACATCAGATCCACACTACATATCTCATTGTTCAACGTTAGCAGTTAAGAAACTGACAATGTGTTGCATTTATAGTTAACAATACTTATAATTTGTTGCAAAGTGTCACTTGAAATAATAGCTTCACCACAGAGATTTTGCTATTGGAAGATACAAAGAAAAGAAATGAGAACATCTGAATTTGTTACTACTTTTTTTTTATCCATGAAACACTTCGTGTTTTCCTGCCATGGAAGGCATACCATGTATACATACACTCCCTAAACTTACCAAATTCAGCCCAATTTCGCAGCATTCATCCTGAAAATTGTTGAAGGTATCTGTTCCCCATGTTCTGTTCCTAAGAGTGCCCAAAGTGAGTAATTCTTCATAGCAAAGAAAATCTGTTATGACCTGAATGAAGTATAAAACCTGTGTCAAGTCAGTAATATCAGTTGATTCATCCAAAGCAACTGAATAATATATATTTTTCCATTTGAAGTTGTTCATAAAGTTGTTCTGTTGAGTTGAAGCCAATTCATGCTGCCAATCAGTCATGGTTCTCCTTAAAAGAGGTAATAGTTTGTACTTGAACCATCACAAGGGTCTAAGCATCCTACCACTTCAACAATGCATTCTTTCACAATTTCTGCATCACTGAATGACTTCCCTTTTTCCTGAGTATATAAGCTACTTTGTAAGTTGCTACTTTATTGCTGCTTGAAAGAGTTGTCTTTGCTTTTGCTTCTCATTTAATTTCCACAATACAACCTTTCGTGCTTCTCCCTCTAATTTAAAATATTTGAGGTTCTTATGAGTCTTATAATGCTGATGAGCATTGGATTTCTTTAATTTTGACATAGTATCACAAAGCAAGCAAATCACCTTATCTTTAGCAGAAGCAGGATAGCATTACAATTTCCAATCCTCATTAAAACAATCTGTTTTCTTCCTTCAGCATCCTCTTGGTCTTCCTTGACATGATGGGCTGTTAAACAAACAGAATTAAAAAATATTGTTGAAATGTGCATCTATTCACAAATTCCAGTTCAAACAGAAACACAGTGCACTGTTGTCAAAAACAGGTAGTTCTTACTTACTCGGTCCCCATAAACTCTCTCCAACCAGGGTCATGAGGTAGAGGTACCAGGCAGGCAGGGGAAGTTAAAACTAATCATGAATACATCGTCCATCAATTTAGCCCATATGGCTTGCTAATATTCTAATTGTGCTGGTCAAGTTGGGAGAATTATTTTGCTGAAAGTTATTTTATTCCCTGGTATTTTAAATATGTTCATTTAAAAAACAAAATATAAATACAAAAGATTAACAAAAAATGTATTAATAAAAATAAATGGAATTGTTCCACAAAATTTGGATTCAGTCAAAAGGCCACATATGACCTTAGGAGCGCAGTTTCCCCACCCTTGGGCTCTATCATGATTAACTATCCATCCCCCCCAGATGAACATTTGTGTTATTTCAGTTTGGGGACAATTTTTCACGTACAGATCTTTGTGTGAACATATGTTTTCATTTCTCTTGAATAAATACCTAGGTGTAGGATTGCTAGGTCATGTGGTAAATGTAACACATAACTTTATAGAGCTGCCTGTGATAGACAGTCTAAGAGAGCCCCAAGTTTCCCAGGTGCCTGCTACTGAGGCCCTTGTATAATACCTTCCCCTAAGTGTGGATACAATTAGTAACTGGCTTCTAACCAATAAAACACAGTAAAGGTGACAGAAGTCACTGTCATGATTATAAAACTTGTAACTTCTCTCCTGCTAGCAAAATCTACTCTCTTCCTTCTTACATCTGATGAAGTTAACTGCTGTATGGTGTGGTCCACTAGCAAGAAATTGAGGGCAACCAACAGGCAGTGATGAACTTTCAGTCTGACATCTGATGGGAAGAACTGAATCCTCCCAACAACCACATGAGCTTGAAGGAGAATTCTCCCACATTTGTATATATATATATATATGTGTGTGTGTGTGTGAGAGAGAGAGAGAGAGAGAGAGAGAATGAATGTGAAGTATCTGATGGATTCAGAAGTAGTAACAATGATTATTTTTGAGGAACTAAGGGGTAAAGGGTGGAAGAACGACTGAATTTTCATTATATTTCCTACTTATTATTTGAACTTTATGCCAAACATATTACTTTTACAAAATGTGTTTTAAGTGCTATTTAAAACAGAACAGAACAAAAATTACATGTTACCCCTCAAATGGGCCTAATAGTACAGTAGCCCCAGAAAACTGGTCAATCTCAGGTTTATTGCAGGGAAGAAGAGATTTAAATATAAATGCTGCTTCCTGATGCCACAGCTTACGTCCTTGAGCTGTTTTGTCCCAGGTCCTATCCCTGGTTTTAACTGTGTTGGTACAGTGATGCTGTAGTACAGTTTTACACCCTAGTGAAAGAAAGTTACTTTGGTACCGAGAACAACAGAATCCAACAGGTGACTTGACAAGGCTTACAAGTATACCAAGAATCTTCCTTGGGTTTGATCTTGATATTTATTGGAAATAAAGACATTTTTCTCCTATAAACCTGGATATTTACTTCCACCTCTATCACTTAAATATAATGGCAAAGAAAATCTATTAAAGAAAATGCCCAGAATCAAGAAGTGGTTGTATACTTGCCTAGTAAGTAACTTTGTTCTCTAAAAGTTTTCTGTTCTTTTTAGATTGCTGTACATAAATTACTATGAGCCTTTTAAACGCTCACCAAAACTTTCCTAGATGGCTATTATACTCTCAGGAGGAAAGACTGAGGCAATCAGAAAGAAGCTCCTACTTAGTACCGTGTTTAGTGATTTAGTTAAATTTTAGTAATTTTATTAATGTTTTAGTGCTATGAATATGAAAGAAAGAAAACTCTATGTAATAGTTAAAACTGATTCAGCTGAGAATACTTCACCTAATCCTCTTACCTAAAGGCCCATTATGGAAAGCTTTTGTTTCCATCACTAGGTCATCCTGTTCTATTCCCTGCCTTTATCCTCAGCGCGCTGTCTCAAATCCTTTTCTGAATGAGGACTACATGTGCACACTCCTCAGCCCCCTCGCTTGCTTGCCTTTCTTTCTCCCTTCCTTTCTGTGTGTGTGGCTTGCGATCCCACTTCCAATGACTGAATATAAATGCCCTTCCTTACAATACCCTGAGGAAACCCCAGGACATCTTTTCCTCTTCTAGGAATTTTCTAGTCAAAAGCTCAAGTAGGGTCGTCATGCTGCTCAAGCCTCTCTCTCTCTCTCTCTCTTTTAAAATAACCTTGCTGAAATGTTCTTTTGGTAAAACGCACCATAACATAGTAGGATAAAGATAAGTGAAAAGAAATTTACTGAAGGAAATTAAGTATTTTCTGAAACCTCACTTCTTCAATTTCTTCTTAAAGAGTGATTTAGGTCAGTTTGTCAGCTTTTGTTTTTAATGTAAGGTTCCATCAGGTATAAAGACTAGCTATGTTAACATGTAAAATATTGTGATGTCCTTATAATTGTTAATGCTTATATAAAAATAATTCCTATGTTAATATAAAAAGTTATATTTTATGTTAATATAAGAATAATAATTCTTAGCAAGAATTTACAGATTATTTCCTACATTTTGATATCTAAATGTAAAAAATACAGCTAAAATTTATAAAGGTAGGCACTCAAAATCAAATACTGGCTTTTTCAATTTTAGGTTTGGGCTCATGGCTGACGTGGGTGTGAATTCCATCTTCGTATGTTCCCCCTTTAGAGACAAGCAAAATTCAAAAGGTTCAAGATTCAAAAGCCAAACGTATTTTGTAAGTAACCACCTTGTTCTTGTCTTCATTACCATAACTTTGAGAAATTAGGAGTAGTGTCGATCTAGAATATGGCCTCCTCTGATTGCCCAAGAAGAACAGAAAGTTAGCCCTGGCATTAATATGAGATATTCCAATCTGAAAAGCAATGAGTCTTATCAGACAGCCAATACCAAACTCAGGAAAGACAGATAGTCTGGGAAATCTAGACTATCCAGTACTCTGGGATAATCTGTTAACTCTCATAATAGGAGAAAACATTTTTTAAAAATGCCAGCAGATGTACTACAAAGAATAAAATGTGTCCAATTACATGAGGGTTTTGTTAACACCATACCCTACCTAACAGCCCCTTCTCTTTAGATAAAAACCTTGATTTTTCAATGTGTCTTGACGCCTGCTGAAGTCTTGCAGACATCACTGAAAAGATCTCCCCAGATCCCTATTAACAAAATATTTTCATAGTTGCTAAATACAAACAGGAAGTAACTGGTACAGACTGTGGCTGCCATTTATTTACCTTGTGTTTGTTTGGGGCATTTCTTGAACTTTTCTGGGCTGTTTAGACTATTCAGCACCTACAGTTTGTGCAGAGACAAGGGACTGAAGGAGTGGGAGAAATCCTTATGAGACATATTTGTTTTCTGAGAAGACCATGTCTATGTCAGCAATTGCAGGCAAAGGAGATTTAAATTTGAACAATAGTAAAACTTCACTGAGTTTTCAATCTGTGCTTGAAGGTCTCCAGAGAAGTCCTTGTGTATGTCTGACTATCCTGAAGTAACGATCTTGCTCAGATTCTTTGTGGACTGGCCCTCTTTTTAGGCAACTGCATCATATCTAGATCTTTGATATCCTATCTGAGGACAAAATTTTGTCAGCTGTGCAGGAACCAGGTTGTCCTGAATATAGTGAAATAAACCATAAACCACTTTTTTCTATTTATCAGGCAAAGCAAAATGATACTGCTTCCTTTGAATCTGAGTTGTTTTCCTTTTTTTCTTACCTACCCAGCTCTTCAACCTGGGGCTGGAACCGATTGGAACTTTAAAATGCTTTGTTACCATTCTTTCTTTCCTCTAATAAGCACAATGGTTTACTCCCTTTTGAGGCAGGGCCCCGTGTAATGAGCCAATGCTTCTGCTAACTCTAAGAACTCTTAATTATTTCCACCATTTTCTCCATGTGTTTCCCTCACTGTGTGAATCAGAAGCAGGCTGCTGCTTGTCAGAGACTGGAAAAGTCACCAGCCTTCCTTGTTGGCAGGGAACAGGATTCTGCAGCGTCTGAACTTGTGGATGGGGTATCCTGTCTCAGAGTTTACCCAGCACCTTCTGTTTTCAGTTTACTGGTGAACGGGGCACATCACAAGAACTTGGAGTGCAGCTAAAGCCAAATCAGACTTGACAGAAAATTATTAACAGGGTACAGAAGGAAAAAAGATCCCCTTTCCTTTCTGTAATCAGGTTAATATGTGCATGGAATGTTTCACTTAAAAAGGTAGTGTGTTTTGGCAAAGCAAGTTTCTTAAGTAGAATTTCAGTTCCCATTATGCGAGGCGATCCATTGCTGCTCTGGCAGGGCCTTTGATCAGTGAACTCAGTGGGGGAGAAGGGGATAGGCATATTAATAACTTCAACATGTGGCCCTTTGGCCCAGCTGTACCCTTGTCTTGGAAAAAGGCCAACTGGAAAGGGTTTTCTTAACACGACCTGTATATGCATATTTTGGAAAGGGGTGAAGAGAAGGTGGGGATTCAACGAAGGAAATAAAATCTGGTTTTATGGTAGTACTTTCTCTTGCCCCTGTTGTCTATTTGGGGCATTCTGCTACTACATACTTGGATCCTATGGATGCTGGCTCTAGCCTCAACTTCTGCTATCTTCATTTCTTTTGGTATAAGATTCTAAAGATGAAAGCTGCTGGTTTAATTTACATAACAGCTCAGGACAAGGTTAGGGAAAGGCAGGAGGGCACTATAAGAATCTATTGGGATGAGAGATTAATGGAAACCAGGTGCATGAAATAGGAGCCCAGGGTCCATTTTGCCAGCATTGTATCTTTTGCCCTTTCCCCCTGCACTGGTATTTTTTGACTGCTTTATTTTAATAATAACAGGTTTTCGGCCTCATTACATTACTGCTGCAAACTAGAGCCTAGCCCACTCTTTTAGTTTGTTTCCTATATAGCATTCTCCTTTCCTTTTCTTCTTCTAAGATGACCATTTTCCACATACCCCTATCTGACCCTAAAAAGGTTCCTCGGTGACTCGACGTCATGCTCCTGGAGCAGGCTTCTGTCCTCATCACAAGTGACCTTGCAATGATGACCTCAGCTGACACGCACCTTCCACTTCCCTCCCCCTAATCCCCTTCAATTTCATAATATTATTATAATTTTCCTGATCCAAATCTTCCATGCTTCCAATTCCCTACCTGCCAGATACCAACTTGTTACAAAGAATTCTCAAGTAAGGATACTCAAGGGAAGATGTGATACCTAAGGGTATTATGTAAGTTAGGCTACAGATTTTATTTCTATAACAAAGGTCAAAATAATTCTGGCTTAGGACAGTAGCTAGTTTTTGTCTCAGATAACAATAAGAGCATTAGAAACATAGGGCTGAAAAGATGACACCATCATTTTGGGTAGCCCAATACCTTCTATCCTTTTAATTTCTGATTCTTAACACACAGCTTCCATTTTATAGCTGCTTCTCCAGCTCCTGTGACTATCTTCCCATGTAGGGAGGAAAGTGAAGGGAGGACCTTCTCCTTCATTCAGAAGTGTTAAGTTGTCCTTTTTACTTCCTATTCCATTATCCAGAACCTCATCAGTCAGGCACACTTAGCTGCCAGGGAGACTGGGAATGAATTCTTTAGCTGCTGGTTTTCTCAAAATGTGGGGTATGAAATTGTAAGACAGTTGAACTATCACAGTTGTGTTGTCTTCTTGGAAAAGGTGAGAATTAGAAGAAAAGAACAGACTGGGCACAGTGGCTCAGACCTGTGATCCTAGCACTCTGGGAGGCCAACGCAGGTGGATTGCCTGAACTCAGGAGTTTAAGACCAGCCTGAGCAAGAGTGAGACCTCCATCTCAACTAAAAATAGAACACCAGCCAAGTGTGGTGGTGGGCATCTGTAGTCCCAGCTACTTGGGAGGCTGAAGCAAAAGAATCACTTGAGCCCCCTGACTTGAGGTTGTTGTGAGCTATGATGATGTCATGGCACTCTACCCAGGGCACTAGAGTAGGACTCTGTCACACACTCTCTCTCTCTCTCTCTCTCACACACACACACACACACACACACACGGAGAACAGTGTGACAGATGTGTTTTCTTTTTGTTTTGAACTACTGTTTTCTGATCATCTCCCTCATTTATTCCTTCAACAAACTAAGAAAATCAGGTATAGCACAAGGCTCTGGGACTACAAAAGCTCCTTCAACACAGACCCTTTCTCTGTGTCTCTTCAAAAAGGCATATGAAGGAGTCAGAGAAGAACACAGCTATGCATATTGAGGAATGGTGATACCTGGGTGGGACTCTATTAAAGAGTGTGTACAGCAGGTAGAAGGAAAAGAGCCAAGTAGGAATGAGATAATATCAGGATAAGGAGATTCAGATTTACCCTATAAAAGGCAATAGTGATATACCAAAGATATATTAGCCAGAAATATATAAATAGATTTCTTGTTTAAGGGAACAATTCCTCTATAAAAGAGATATTGATCAATTTGACTATATGGACATTTTTTTAAAACTGTTGGAACGAACACTATGAACAAAATCAAAAGATGAATGACAGAGTGAGAAAATATCCACACATATGTAAGACAAGGGGCTCATTTCCTCCATGAAAAATCTAAAGATTAGTGATACAAGTGAAAATTATCCAAAAGGCATGCACAGATCCCTCACAGAAAGAAAAAAAAAAAGGAAAAATACCCTTACTCATGACTTTTGTTTTGTTTTGTTTTGTTTTTTTTGAGACAGAATCTTGCTATGTCACCCCAGGTAGGGTAGAGTAGCCTCATCATAGCTCTTGGCAACCTCAATCTCCTGGGTTCAAGCAGTCCTCCTGCTTCGGCCTCCCAGTAGCTGAGACTACATACAGGTGCCCATTATAATGCCTGGCTAGTTTTTCTATTTTTAGTAGAGACAGGTCTTCTCTTGCTCAGGCTGGTCTCAAACTCCTGAGCTCAAGGGATCCTGCTTCCGCAGCCTCCTGGAGTGCTAGGATTACAGGTGTGAGCCACCTTGCCTCACCAACTAATGACTTTTAAATATAGGAAATAAGTTTCCCCCACTTAAAAACATAAAACACTTGATACATCTAAAGGTTGCTAATGCACCTTATTGGTGAGTGTTATGGGAGGGCAGAAAGAGTTAGTCCAAAGTAAAAGGAATGCTTTTTAATACCCTCCCTCCAGTAAACACTCTCTAAAATAGCCCCCAATAATTCCTGCTTTTTGGTATTCATGTTCTTTTATAATAACTTGCCCCTTAAGTTAGGCTGTACTTAATAAGTCTCTTCTAAACAAAAGAATATACAGCAAAAAGGATGAGATACCAGTGCCCAGATTAAGTTACAGATGGACTGTGGCTTCTATCTTGCTCACTCTCTCTCTCGCTTTCTCCCTCCCTCACTCTGAGGAATGCCTACTGTCCCAACAGTGAGGTGCTCTGTAGAGTCTCACGTGAAAAAAACTGATGTCTCCAGCCAAAAGCCAGGTGGGTAAGCTTGGAAATGGATCCTCCCCAAGTTGATCCTTAAGGTAACTGCAGCCTCAATCAACACTTGATTATAGAATTAGAAGAAACTCTGAGCCTGAAAGCCCAGCTGATCACAGACCCACAGAAACTATGAAAGAATGTTTTTCATTTGAAGGCACTAAGCTTTTGGGCAATCTGTTACACATCAAAAGATAACTAATTTAGATTTTGGTACCTGGAAGTGGGGTGCTGCCTTGGTTTGGGGACCGGACATGGGCATAGGCTGGGAGCACTTTCAGGATCACATTAAAGAAAGCTTAAATTATCTTGAACAGACTATTAGTAGAAATCTTGACTTTGAGGATGCTGCCAGTAAGGACATAAAAAGAAGTAAAAAACATGTTACTGGAAACTGTTACAGGAGGGGGATCCTTGTTATGTAGTGGTGGAAAGCTTAATGACACTATTGCCTTCAGTAACATAAAAAGTGGGATGTGTATTGAATGAACTGAGTGATCTGGCTAAGACTCTGAAAGTAGTGAAATTACTGCTTAATTTTTTTGTTGTTGTTTATAGTAAAATGTGAGAACAAAGGGATAAATTGAAGGAAGAATAATTAAACAAAAAAAGAATCAGGACTGAAGAATTCAGTGGTTGAGTAGGAATTAGTCTTCCTACCTAGACATCTGTCCTGGTAGAAACTGTCTATGTAATTATTTTAGAACTCTGCACTGCCTTCAAAGGCTTGCAACTTCCAGGGAAAGGCTTGGACAGTTAATTAATTTGGGTCAATTTCAGCCCTTAACTTGATAGCTTGCTCACCCTCTTCCCCCATGGCAAGAAGTCCCACATGTGTTCCAGCAGCAGCTGACACACACAGTGTACAGGGGCAAAGTGGACAGTAAGGACCCTGTCCTCCAACTGCAGAGGAGTAGACAGGGGGTGAAAAGCCATTGTTGCAACCCTTACCACCTTCACCACTACTGCTGCACGCCCTTGCCCCTCTGGAGCTAACGTGACTTCTAGGGGATTTTGAAGGCCAACACCATTTTCCTTCTTCATTTTCCTATGTTTTTCCCTTTTGGGAGCCAGGCATTTAATAACCAGGACATCTAAAAACAATAGCACATAGAATTTAAAAAGTAACCATGCATATTTAGAGAAAGGGGCAGGCTCGGTAAAGACCTGAGAAAACCTTAAATGTACACCTCAGGCTGATACCAGGCTTGATATACAAGACAATATTGAAAAAAAGAAAAGAAAGAAAAGAACAAAAAGAGAGAGAGAAGACAGAGAGAGAGAAAACAAAGAGAGAAATAAAGAAAGGAAAAGACCCTGAGAAAGAGAGAAAATCTGATTTCTAGACTCACCACATTGTAAGATTCAAATCTCTACTTTTCAACAACCCCCCACCCAAACCCCAAAAAGCATAATGTGAAACAGAAAAGTAAGGCCTATTCAAAAGACAGAAATAAATCAACAGAAACTATCCCTGAGAAAGACCAGATAGTGAACTTAACAAAAATTTTAGAATAACTATCTTAAAAATTCTCAAAAAACAAAAGGAAAATACAGAGAAATTTTTTTCTAAATGCATATGAACAAAGTAGAAATATCAATAAAGTGATGTAAAACATTTTTTAAAACCCAAAGAGAAATTCTGTGTTAAAAAGTAAAATAACTGAATTGAAAAATTCATTATAGGGGTTCAAAAGCTGATTGGAGATAGCAAGAGAAACAAATGGAAAACTAGAAGATAAAACTATAATTAATGAGCCTGAGAAACAGAAGAAAAGATAGAAGAAAAGTGAACACAGCCAAAAGGAACTATAGGACATAATAAGCAGACCAACATATGCACTATGGATGTCCCAGAAGGAAAAAGAGAAAGAAAGGGGAAGAGCTTATTTTTAAAAAATAAGAACTGAAAACTTCTGAAATTTGATGAAAGGCATGAATATAGACATCCAAGAAACGCAACTAATTCTAATAGGATGAAATTAAAGAGACCCACATCAAGACACAAACTGTCAAAAGCCAAAGACAAAAAGAATCTTCAAAGCAGCCAGAGAGAAGCAACTCATTACATATAGGAGTTCCTCAATAACAGTTTCAGCAGAATTCTCATCAGAAACCTTGGAGATCAGAAGGAAGTGGGCTAATACATTCAAAGTACTGAAAGAAAAACCTATCCACAGGAATCCTATATCCAGCAAAACTGTCCTTCGAATGTGAGGTAGAAAGTAAGGTATCCCATGCAAACCAAAGCTGAGGAAGTTCCTTACTAGGAAACCTACCCTTCAAAAAGGTAAAGGGAATCTCGTTAGGTTGAAATGAAGGACATTCAATTAAAGATCTTAATTAAAGCAAATATGGGGAATTATAAAAAGCACTATTATAACTTTGGTTTGAAACTCTATGTTTTGTTTTCTACATGAGAAAAATAATTTTTTTAAGTTATTAGCCTAAAAACTAATATTATTGAAATGTGGTCTGTCTGTAACTTCACTTTTTGTTTTCTACATGATTTAAGTGAGTAATTGTTAATCTATGATTTTGGATGTACAATGTATAAAGATATAATATTGGGGGCATCAGTAACTGAAAGTGAATAGGGAAGAAGCTGTACCAAGAGCACAGTTTTTGTAAATTACTAAAGTTAAGCTGGTCTAAATTCAAATAAGTGTTATAACTTTAGGATGTTAAATGTTACACCCAAGGTAAGGATGTTAAATGTTACACCCAAGGTAAGCACAAAGGAAATAGTTACAGAATATAGGTGAAAAAATACAACCTTTTGGGGAGGCAGTATGGAAAATCCTCCAAGAACTCAAACTAAACCTCCTATTTGATCCTGTAATCCCATTACTGGGCATCTATCCACAAGAAAAAAAATCATTTCATCATAAGGACATTTGCACTAGACTGTTTATGCAGCTCAATTTACAACTGCTTTTACACCTTTTGTATTAACTTGGATGGAGTTGAAACACATTTTTCTAAGTAAAGCATCACAAGAATGGAGAAGCAAGAATCCAGTGTACTCAATTCTGACACAAGGACAACTGATGCTAATACATGGTGGGGGGTAGGGGAATGGGGGAGCAGAGAGAGGAAAGGAGGGCCTACGGGGTCATGATGTGTGAAACACCACTTGGGGGTGGGACATAATTATAAAAGGGACTTTACCTAATAAATGCAAGCATTGTAACCTGGTTCTTTGTACCCTCAATGATTCCCCAACAACAACAAAAAAAGAATATATATGAAAGGAAATGAAATGATTAAAACATTTCACTATAAAAAACCAACTATTTGATCTTTGACAAGCCAATTAAAAACATTCAGTGGGGAAAAGATTGCCTATTTAACAAATGGTGCTGGGTAAACTGGCTGGCAACCTGTAGAAGATTGAAACTGGACCCACACTTTTCACCATTAACTAAGATAGACTCTCACTGGATAAAAGATTTAAACCTAAGCCATGAAACTATAAAAATACTTGAAGAAAGTGCAGGGAAAACTCTTGAAGGAATCGGCCTGGGTGAATATTTTATGAGGAGGACTCCCCAGGCAATTGAAGCAGTATCAAAAATGCACTACTGGGACCTCATCAAACTAAAAAGCTTCTGCACAGCCAAGAACATAGTGAGTAAAGCAAGCAGACAGCCCTCAGAATGGGAGAAAATATTTGCAGGTTATACCTCCAATAAAGGTCTAATAACCTGAATCCACAGAGAACTCAAACGTATTAGCAAGAAAAGAACACATGACCCCATCTCAGGGTGGGCAAGGGACTTGAAGAGAAACTTCTCCAAAGACAGATACACAATCTACAAACACAGGGAAAAAAGTTCATCATCCTTAATCATCAGAGAAATGCAAATCAAAACTACTTTGAGATATCACCTAACCCCAGTAAGAGTAGCCCACATAACAAAATCCCAAAACCAGAGATGTTGG
>CAUYPK010059556.1:0-23419 GCA_963574355.1 Loris lydekkerianus
GACTGGGAAAATGCCAGGAAGGCTATGTTGAATATTGGGATGAAAATGTGTCAAATGGTTTATGAAGCTAGTATATGATGCCCCATGATCATATCAATGTACACAGCTATGATTTAATAAAAAAAAAAAAAAAGAAAAAAATATTGAAATCATTTGACTTTCTTCTGTGTGTGAAATACGTTATTAGCATAAGAGGATCACAGTTTTCTCATGTGAGCTGAGAGCTTTTGGATTGGGTAATCTTGAAGGAAACTTTCAGAGCCCCAAATTACTGGGGGTTTTTTAATTAAATCATTAAAGAGATAGATCATGTATACATTAATGCATTTATAGGGTGCAATGTGCTGATTTTATACACAATTTGGAATGCTTACATCGTACTGGTTAATATATCCTTCCCCTCATTTACTAAATTATTGTGTTAAGACATTTATACTTTATACTTAATAGATCCGACATGTAGGCATAAACATAAATTATATATTTGGTTTTAAAAACTAACACGCACGGTATCCTGACAGGGGGATTTGTCTCAACTGGCAAATGAGGTGAATAAAGTTTAAAGATGCTGAGTGATTTGCTTTAGGTCGCATGACGTAGAAAAGAAGCAAAGGAGAATGTCCTTGTGTATAATTTCCTAGATTCAAACTAGTGGATTTAAGTACGAAACCCAGCAGAATTCCAAAGATTTGCCCTACAAACCTTCAAATGATAGTAATCTCTAAATAAGTAAATAAGATTTGAGAGTATAAAAATAGGCCAATTATTTCTAGATTCTCTAGAAAAATTATCTTTGGCCTCTTTCCTCTTTCATATTATAATATCATGTAAATATGAACATTTTAACAGTACTTTAACCAAAGGCGATTAGAGCATATGTGAATCTGCAGGAGGATTTGGTACAATCACACTTCAAACAAAAGGCACATTGGGCCTTAAGGCAAACCTGCAGGGGCCTGGAACTAGCATCAATGAAAGAAATAGCATGCCCTCTTCTTAATATAAATGGTTTTTTAATATACTTTCTGTGGCATAAGAGACCACCCAGTACTCATATCTGATGTCCTTGAGAATTGGTTTCTATGCACCTCCATCTCCTTTGATAAATGATACTTTAGAACAGAAATGTTTCTTTACCCAACAGACAACATTGCCGGTGCCAGGATTTTCCTAAAAGTCATAAAATATACAAATTTGAGGAAATGGTTTAGAAAATGTGTTTATTTCTAGAAGCAGATTAAAATGCCAAAAATGGTAGCTTTTTTGGCAAGTTTAAAAAGAAACCGGACACTGGTTTAAAATTTGGAAGCAGCATTTTTCCAGGAAAAGGTATTGTTTTGAGTAGAAGTAATATAGATTAAGTTGGAAATATGTTTGGGAGATAGGAGAAAGGGAGACTGCCTAATTTTTAAAGCTCTATAATAGTGAGTCTTTTGACAAGCCATCTGTAATGTCAATATTGTGATCAGTAAATTATTTTAAAGCACACAAGAAATGACTGACAGGAGCTAGAGCTGTCTTATCTTTTTAGTAGAGAACTGATTTCTTATCATATCATGGACTTCTAGATCATATTCTAGAATGAATTCTGAGATTTTGTAATTCCAGTTGCATTTTCTATTTAACCTGAGGTAAGTCAACCAGCTCCTCAGTTGATCTGACCATCTGCAAAAGAGAAGCAGTGTCATTGAGGCATATTATGCATAGATTGCTCGTTAAAAATACACTTTTAAAAACTAAATATGGAATATCAACATAAGTCATTTTGATAAAAAAAAAATGTTAAAGCATTTTAATCTTTATTTTTCCCCTCAAAATTTATTTTTATTTTTTTGTATTCCAAATATTCATTTATAAAAGGCTTTTTGAAGAGCCTATCTTCAAATATAATTAATCTTTTTCTTGATTAAATGTTTAGACCTTTTTCTTTTACTAATAACATATGTAACTATTTGCGACTGCATTGGTCATTTCAAGCGAGATCCTTCTCTCCACAGACGAATCTGCTGTTTGTGTATCATGATACATCAGTTGGTAAACACAGTATGATTTTCTGCTATAAATGATGTCTCTTCGGGCTTTGAAAATGTCCCCTTCTCTCAATTCCCTGGTACCTTTTTCTCCTTTTCTCCTACTGCCAAGTTGAGTTCTACATATTTTATTTGGTTTAGATGACCAATTAATCTTGTAAACTTCTTCAAAAGTCATTGGTATAAGCTGCATTTGGTAAAATTGTTTTGATAACAACTGAACAGAAAGTTGGTTCTGGTCTAGGCCATAAAAGGCTCCCCAAGGAAGGAGTCAATAAGAAAATTAGACTCGGTTACTGCACATTGTCATATTTGATCCATGCAGAGTTTCTCTAGTGTTTGTGGTTATTTATTATACCCCCACCCCACCCCCCAGGTTCCAGTTTCATTCTCTCCCCTCCAGTCTAAAGGCCAATGTCCTAACTTTTAACATGTATTGCCACTTTAATGCTTGAAATTTACATAAATAGTGTTATGCATATTAACTATTTTCCTTAGCACTACAGCTTTAAAATCCTTCCGTGTTTATATGTACAGAGAATAAAGTTTTACTTTTGTAGGGCATAAAAATGCTTTGTGGTCCTAGTCCTGTCCCTTATTTACTCTGCAACCTTGGGTGAGTCATCTACAGCCTTTGTGTCTACATTTCTTCATTGAAAAAAAAAAGTTGAGAATATTGAATTAGAATATGTCAAAGATTTTAGCAATAAGCCATATCAAAATTTAAAAAATGCTGAATTTTGGCACTTGCTGTATTGATAAATTCTGGGGCTACACTGTGGGGGAAAAATGTTGGGAGCAGAAAGTACCAGCAATTCTGTTAGTTGATTTGGTATAAGAATTATGAACTATCAAAGAGGATGAAAAGGAAACAAGAGGGCAGTTGACAGCAACTGGGGTTAGATCTTATACTGCATATTAACACCCAAACAGTTACCTGATGACACTACCTTTAGTCACTAATAGTGGAGGCTCAGGTGTGCAGCAGGAAATCCCTGGGATGTCAAATATGGTGGATGGTGTGTCCTCCAGATGGAAGCAAAGCCTACAAAAGTGCTCAAAAAAAAAAAAAAAATAGATGTTCAAGAGTACATCAGGAAGGTCGTCTTAAGTATCCAGTGTGTGAGTAGATAGCCGTGGGGAAGCTTTTGAACCCAGTGAAGGCATATTCTATATGAATTTGAAAATCAACAAGAGCCAGCCTATTTTGAGACCAAGTTTCATATGACATCCTAGAAAAGGAAGGATGTACCAATGATTGTGAGAGGAGAGAATTTATGCACCAAATGTGATGGGAATTTCTTAGTTGTCATGTAAGATGTGCATGTATGGTTTCATAGCCTTTGGAGTTAATTGAATGGCTTAACATAACTTTATGCTATGGCATAAGAAATAAATCTCTTAAAATTTATTCTTATTAGAGATAAATCTCACAAAATTGAAAGAACACTTTTCAATTAATTTCTCAGAGAAATAAATGTAATAAGTCCATTGAAATGCTTCAAATTATTTTCACCTCTAAAATACTATTATTTAATGACTTTTGCCTAATTTTTTGTACTGAAGATGTTTTATTTACATTGGATCACAGACACTTCTGGTTCTTGTTAAAGGACATTACCCTAAAATTACAATCATCATAAAGAGAGGAGATACTTTTAACAGGTTTGTTTAAAAACGGGGGTGGACTTTAATTATAATTAAAATTCCCTTCGAGTATGCAATATTTATATTACTTATTGGTTACATTCTGTAAAACATCTGAGTTTCTGGTGATAAAAATTCTTGCCAAAAAGACTCAGTTATTTCCTAGAAATGGTTCCTTATGTTTAAAGTAAATGAATTGAGAATAGTTTCCAGAGGAGTCATCATCTAAGCAAGAAACTCTTGAGTCTTAACTGAAAACCACAGCCAGTGACTGTCTACACAGCTTGAGTCTAAATAAGCCACACTGGCTGTTTACACATTATAATTACTCAATTCTATGTTTTCCTAGGCCTATATTAACATTTCCTAAAGGAGAAGGAAGGAATGAGTTGAGTATGTTAATATTTATTTAAATAATTTCCTCTGCTGATTCAGTTCCTTTAAATCAAACAGTGTATGAGTCACTGGTTTATTTAAATACAACAATTATTTTGCTCATTATTTAAAATTGGTTATTGAGCTGGATTCTGAGTGTTCAAAGGTAAATGAGATACATAACCTCAACTAGTCTCTCTGTTCACCTCTCTGTGTAAATTGGTTTCTTTCCACCCACCTTCCCTGTACAGCCCCCCTGTATAAACTCTCATTATCTCTAGCCTGCTATAGGGCTAGAACACTTTTGTTGATCTCAACACATGTCCTTAAATTATTTCCCACATTACAAAGTCATCTTTTATAAGGCTGATTTGATGGTACCCCTTCCAGTTCCCAATATTAATGACTTCTCATTATCCTTAGAATAAAGACCTGAACCCCCAACATAGCCCAGGCGGTTCTGAAGGGTCAGCCAGCCCTGACTCTCTCTAGCTCCAAGTTTGGCCTCTCTCTCTTTTATTGTCTTTACTTCAATCTCAGTGAACTATATTTATTTATTTATTTATTATTTTTTGCATTTTTTTTTTTTTTTTGAGATAGTCTCACTACTCTGTCACTCAAGCTAGAGTGCCATGGTGTCAGCCTAGCTCACAGCAACCTTAAAATCCTGGGTTCAAGCCATCCTCCTGCCTCAGCCTCACAAGGACTACAGGCACCCAACACCACACTTGGCAAATTTTTCTATTTTTAGTGGAAACCTGGTCTTACCCTTTCCAAAGCTAGTCTCCAACTCCTGAGATGAAGCAATCTACTGGCCTCAACCTCCCTGAGTGCTCGGATTACAGCATGAGCCATCCTACCTGGCCTGAATTGTCTTATTTTAATCTTTTTTAAAATGCCATGTGACTCAGAGCCGTACACAGGCTCTTCCCTCTGCCTCGCATACTAGCCCCACTCTCGCCCTCACCACTTCCAAATTTTGCTATGGGTCAACAAGCTCTTTTAGGGATGTTGTCCCCACCAGGTCAATGCCCTGTTTCACACTATCAAAGCACTCTGCACTTTTCCTTTCAAGAAATTATCACTATATTTGATAATCATTTATTATGCTGTTTGATTTATATGTGTGTTTTGTTGATTTCAGAATATTGTGGGGTACGTGCCTTTTGGTTACATAATTTCCTTTAGTCTATTCTGAGTCAAAGTTATAGAAATGCCCTTCACCTAGAAAGTATGTAATGCAGCCATGCAAAACTCATTTCTTTTTTTAGTCTCATTTCCATGAAAATATCTTTGATTGTTTGGCACTACTGTCCATACCTCAAAAGGACCTACCACCCTAAACGGAAGGAAGAAAAGATGGAAGCGTGAGAGGCTGGGAGAGAATCATCTCATTTGTCCAGAATTTATTGTTTTGTCTCCTTTTGTTTTGTTTCTGCTGTCAGGGTAGCTGCCAAAATATGAATACATTTACTTTAAGTGAATCAACTGGTGTTATAAAATCAGAATATGTATCAAACATAATTAAAAGAAATAATTTTCTTGGCTTTTTATTTTCTCAAGTTTCTTACATGACTGAGGCTTGGCTAAGCAATTCTAAACTCACGTTTACAATAACTGCATTGATTTATGATACAATTGATATTTATTAATTCCAGTTCTCTAACCTGAGGGTTAAAGAACTGTGCAGTCTTTGCAAAGAGAAAGTCCTCCGCATACTCACTACCATGTTAAAATGACTTTTAAAGAATACATTATAAGCCCAAATCCAAGAGTCAAAAGCCCTTAATTCTACTACTGACTGCAGAAGGGACATAGAATATTACAATTGGAAGGGAATTAAATCATTACGGCACTAGCCTATTCTCTTTGTTTTGAAGATGACATAATCTAAGAGAAGGTAAAGGTCAGACCATGCCTCAGTCACAACATTTTCATGTTCTCTGAGGATGCTGGTCTCTGTGTATACATGCGTGTTTCGTCTCTTTTGTCTTGTTCCTTCATCCTAGACTACCCTTACTCTCTTTTGTCTTAAGAATTTCTTTCTAGTCATCATTCTAGGGTAAATTTCACTTCCTCTATAAAATCTTTCCTTGCTTTTCCTAGATATGTTACCTCCACCTGCATTTATACCTCCCTAGCCCTTTTACATTCTCCTGTTTTACATCATATTTACAATGTTTTACATTACGTATGCATGTATGTCTTTCTTCCATATACTCCACTGGAGAGTTCATGTTGATAATCAATGACATCCCTTTTTCCCTACCTGTCAAAGTCAATTGGTAAACACAAAACTTAAGCAGACAGAGGTCACAATATCACTCCTTTAGTTAATAAATGTGGTATAAATGGATATGGCCCAGGAGGGTGAACCAGGTGGGCTTCCTCATGTTTTGCCCCTCACACTGATATACCCACTCAGCTGTAAGCAGCACTGAGCCAACACAGGAACACAGCCTGTCTGAGGAGCTCACTGTTTGACCAGGAGCAGGTGGGAAGCCAAGGACTCTGACCAGGCAGATACAGGGGAGAGAAGGGATGAGACGCTCTGCCAGTTCTTCCTTCTAAACTCATCGGTCAAGTAAATCACCTCTCCCCCAGGGAAGGACACTGTGATGGAAGGACAGAGCGATGGCAGTGACTAGGAGAGAGACAGACCAGAAGTGCGCCTCCCGTGGAAATACAAAGCAAAGGAAAGGAAGTTCCTCCATGTAGTAGGCTTCAAATATGTCCTCACATCTTCTGATACTTCTCCCTCCCCGAGGCAGAACTTCATTCCCCTCCACTGAGGGTGAACTGAAAGTAATAACTCGCTTCTAACATATAGGATACTAGTAAAGTAATTGTATGTAAGGCCAGAAATTAGGTGGTAAAAGGCATCAAGACGTCCTTTTCACTCTCCCTGTCTCATTCTGTGGGACTTTAGCTAAGAAAGAGCAAAATTCTTTCTCCAAAAATAACTGGCCATTGTGGTGGGTGTCTCAGCTACTTGGGAGGCTGAGGCAAAAGAATCACTTGAGCTCAAGAGTTTGAGGTTGTTGTGAGCTATGATACCATGGCACTCTACTGAGGGTGACAAAGTGAGATCCTTGTCTAAAAAAAAAAATGATACCTTGAGAAACAGAGACTGGACTTAGAAAGTTCATGACTATGATGCTAGGGAGACTTTAAAGTCAGAAAATATTTAGAATATAGATTTTCTAATTTGAGGAGATACACTTCATTCCCATTGCCAACACAAACTTTCTGAGTTTTTTCAGAATGTTTAAAATTTAAAATTACTTCTAGAATTCTATTCTGTTCATTAGTGAGGATGTAATTATATGTAACTTCCTAGGATGCATGCTGATCAGTGTGTGTATGTACATAGTATACATATGTGTATATGTATTCATATTTTCCAAGAAAGCCTAACTAATGGAAATTTTTGAGGCCTTTCTTGCATTATAAATACCAACTGAGAGGACTTTTTCCATCTGAAGTCAAAGAGACAAGAGGCAGGAGGAAGGTGCCACAAGCCAAGGAACACAGGTGGCCTCCAGGGACTGGGAACAGCCCTCTGCTAAAAGCCATCAATGAAACAGGAACCTAGTCTCCTCCAGAGCCTTCAGAATGGAACACAGCTTTGATTTCTGTATTTTAAGACATGAACCAGAGAAACCATCAGAACCCACTGGACTTCCAGAGAGCTGGGAGATAGAGCATGAGTGATTTATTTGAGCCACTAAATTGGTGGTGATTATTTACAGAAGAAACAGAAAATGAATACAAGTACTGTAAGTGTTGATAAGAACATTTAATGGTCTTAAACATTTTTAAACTATACTTAGCATAAACATAAGATTTGAATCTCTGTTTAAACTACTTCTTCCTAACTCTATACCAAGGCAACTATTAAACTCTTCAATGATGGAGGTATAATTTCTGTTCGGCTATTGCCAGATTAAATCTTAACTAACTTTGACCATATCCAGAGTAGTATCCCATTGCCTCTAAATTCTTCTTTCCTACCTTAATCTAGACACTATACTCAAAAAGGCAGAGGGGAGAATCACATAGAACTTAAAAATACTTGGCTTGCTCCTGGTTATTCCTATAGAGACATGTGTGCTCTACCTACACTTGCTTCTTGTAACACAGGGAAACAAGTTCAAGCACAATTGAGATGTTAGAGTCCTTCAATCTGCAGCAAATTAACATCATTGACTCATACACAATGGACTTTTCCCATGTTTTGTTGTATGATGAGTCTTTTCATGTTCCAAGGTTTGCCCTACAAAAAGGCAAGGGCTGTCATAGAGTAGAAGAAAAAAGGGGAGGTTAATCTATGGCAGTCAAAACTTAGGACCAGAATGAAGTCTCCAAGAACTGAGAAGATGAAGAGCAAATAACATCAGGACTACTGGTATGACCAGAGAAATCAGGAGTAATAGTGATTATAGAATGTACAAGTCTTCACCTAGCTTATAATGAGAGGTTCCAGATTCTTAGGAGAGAATGCCTGCTCCCCAATCTATCACTTGGGCCCCTCCCTCCAGTGTTTTGCAGGGTGTAATCAGAGTCTAATCACCTAATCCTTTGTCCATACACCAAGGGGATGATAGAGGGAATCAGCCCCTCCATAATTTAGAGAACTTCATGCCAAATATTCCAAAAGTTAAAACCTCAATCAACAAACCTTAGTTTTTTTTTTCTTATAAACACATTCCGTAACTCTCTTTTGCTTCAAAGTAAATCTGGAGTGCTCTGGATATTCTTTTACATATATACATTTAACCTTGTTTACTTTGATTTGTCTGGATTTCCAAGGTATATCTAATCTCTTTTCAAATGTGCATTTTCTTTGATTATTATTATTCTTTCATAAACTTGAATTGTTTTTCAAATGTATGTTTTAAGTTTGCTTACATTTGAGTACAAGGCACTCCTTCCCCTGTGGATATCAGTATAACTTCTGAATCAGAGAGGTTTCGGAGGATTTGGAGCTGTGCTCCTGATGTGAGACGAATTGAGGTGAAGTAGGCACCAGCTCCTGGCGCATGGAGGCTCTCTCCAGTTATTCCCATGGTATATATTGAGGAATTAATAGAGATTATGATTCACAACTATCACGAATTAACTTGTGCCACTTTTGCATTTCCTGAAACTGTTATTCTTTAGCTATCTTGTCCCTTTTTTTTTTAACTAGTTTATTTTTTAATTTTCTTACAAAAGCTATAAAAGGCCCATAATTTGAGCTAAGTAAAAAAGACAATTGGTATGAGAGATCAACATTTCCCAGTTTCACAAAGTCCCCCATGGTGGAATCCTCCAAATTCAAGTAAGTTTGGGAAATAATACAACCTTTCTCCCTTTCTTTGGAAGCCAGAATGAGGATGAATATTTAGAAAGAGCCAAGGCAACCCTCATTAAGAACACTGGTTCATAACCCACTGCTAGACCGTGGCATTGATGAAAGGAGTAAGAGACCAGTGACGCACTTGTCCAAGGTACAAAATTTAAGGGAGTAGCCAAAATTTCAGTAATCAATATAGATAATATTTTGATATAATACTTTAAAATCAGAATTTAATTAAAAATTAATAAAAGAAAATTTTAAAAAGTAAGAAAAATTAAAAATTAATGCAAAAATCCATGATGAACAAATTACCAAAATTTGAAAGGAAAATGATGCATTTTTTTTAAATTGGTCTAGTAGCATAGCAGGGAATATAAATATCCTATGAGAATACAGGGTTAGAGAGAGGAGGAAAGGAGTCATTGGTTCCCTATTGACCACTCACTATATGCTACGAACTAGTCTAGGCACAGAGGTTACAGCATCGTCAAAATATCACAGTATTTTCCTCCGGTAGAGTAAGTAAAAAGCATTTTTTTTTTTTTAACTAAATCATAAGCTGTGTACATTAATGCAGTCATAGGGTACAATGTGCTGGTTGAAATACAATTTGAAGTATTTTCATCAAACTGGTTAACATAGCCTTCAAGACATTGTAAAAAGGCCCATAATTTGAGCTGAGTAGCCTTCAAGGCAAGTAAAAAACATGTTAAATAAGTATTCTTCATTGTATGTTATAACTTCCAAAGTGAAAAGCAGAGCAGGAAAGAGGAATAAGAAGTGCTGTGCATATTTTGATAAGGAAACCCAGAAAGGCTTCTCTGAGAAGGCAGCCTGAAGTAAAGTCCTGAGAGGAGCAGGGAGAGGGATAAGGTAGCAGGCTTGCAGGACAAAGCTTTTTAGGACCAAGGGAATAGCAGAGGCAAAGGCCTGGGCAGGAAGGTGCATGCTCCGTTCCAAGAGCACAAGGAGGCCAGCACAGCTGGAGCAGGTGAGCGTCAAAGGGTCAGAGTCTCTGCTGAATCTCACGGTTTTATCCCTTTTTAGGTGCTTCTCTTGGCTTGGAAAAGAAAGGACAATGAGTTAATCTTTTGGTGAGCTAGGGGCTAAATTCCTGGGCCTGTACCCAGGCTCATAAGGGAGTTTAGGGATAATGTTTCACAAATCCATCTCTATGTCCCATCAATAGAGTTATCAAGAGCTGCATCAAAACACTGCTTTTAAATATGGAGATAAATGTAGGGTTATAGACACAGATGTAGATATAGACATAGATTTAGATATAGGTGCTATAATTATAAATATGCATGCATGTATATGTATGGATGTGGGTGGCTTATGGAAATGAATATATATAAAATGGCTATATGCTAATTACAGAAGTTTTTTTTAAATTTTTCAATCTGTTTATTAAACATTTGGACATATATTAATATCTTTCTTATTCCAACATGAGGATGCATGTGATTATCAATTTTCCACCAGTGTGCTGCTCACACTGGTGCGTGTGACAGGATCTTCGGTGGGCTGTGAAAATTTTTATCATTAATTAAATTACTTTCAAAAGCTGTTCGAAGGACAGCAAGTATATATATATTTTTTACTCTAATTCTTGATCAACATAATTTAAGTGTGCCGCAGAAGATTAACCATAGGTCGAAGCATGCCATAGGATGAAAAAGCTTGAAAAGCACAGACATTGTAATACTCAAAACTTAAGAAAGGAGGAGACAGATCTTTTTGCTTGTTTGTGTGTGTGTGTGTGTGTGTGTGTTGTCCTATTATTAGGAGCTGGCACAGAATTTTATAATATTCTCTGCTTCTAATATAAACTGCTTTGCTATCCAGAACTTTAATCTCTTTTAAGTTTTCTTATTTAATTTATTTTTGGAACTTGTGAAACAAGAAGCATTTTGCATGTTGGAAGGGTGCCTTGTTTATGAATATTGGTACGTCAAATATTCGTCAAGATTAGTAGCAAACAGCTGCTGATAGTGCACAAATAGGGAGTTAGGCCTCTCGGTGCCAAATTCTACCCTCTGTTATGTGAAGACAAAGACAATTTTTACTGAAATCAACAGAAGTTTTCCCCTGACCCTGACTTCTATCAAAAGGCATCTGCAGGCAGGATCTGACCTTAATTTCTTTTACATTTGTTTAGAAGAGAATAGAATAGTGGAACAAAATGAGGGGTGCCCCGGGCCAGGTTGGGGTTGAGCCAGTAACCCTCAGCCTGCCCAGCGCCCAGTTTAGCCCTTCAGTGTCCCCTCTGGAGGAAATGATGCCCCTGCCTTTTTGGGAGCCAAATATTTTGACTGTCACCTCTGAGTTCAAGGCCTGAACATGGCTTTTATTTCATTTGTTTTTAAATCTAGGTCAGAATCGTAGGGAAGATATTAGAGATTTCCAAATAAGACATACACTGCAGAACTTGAACTGCCACTAATAACATATTTTCTCTTCTCCCCTCCCCTAAAATGAGCAGGATAAAGCTTACATGCTAATTAATGTTAGTAATAAAATTATAGCAATCAGTAAATTAATACAACTTAATAAGTTCATACAAATTTAGCCATATGTGTTCCTGAGACTAATTGCAATCCAGCCATAAAAATGTTAAGCAATAGGCATCGTGATGGGTGCCTTTCACAACAGCCCCTAAATAAATCTTCCTACATCCATAGATTTGGAAAATTTTCTCATTCCTATAATGTAGTTTAAGATGGATAATTGTTTTGAATTCTATTTCTTCCATTCTTTCCATTTATTACTGAATTCAACTCACATACTTCATCATAGACCTCTAATGTCTTTCTGCAGCCATATCTGCTTCATCATTTACAAATGGGAAATGCTGCAGAGTAAATCTTATCAAAGGTTCTTTTAGGCTTCATCTATTTGACCCCATACTAAGAAAGCAGAAGAGAGAGCCATGATTTGAACCAATCAGCTTACTCATCTCTACAGGGACCTGTCACAAATCTCAGCTTTCAGCACATTTAAAATGATAAAATGTGGCTTTGTACTGATTTGTAGTTTACCCTACCTGATTATATCTAGATAGATTTTTATAATGTCTGAAAGTAATATTCTTAGTGTTAAGACGTGGTAGTACAATGATAGTATCTTCTACAAGAAAATACTCTTGCTGACAGTCACTTCAGCATGAAAGGTCATATACAAGTTGTCCTCTCCTGTTTTCCCACAGAATGACAGAAAAGATCCCAAGGGGGGGAGGGATCCCTTTTGACTATTAAAGTGCATTATGTATGAATAGTCCAAGTTGTAATTGGTTACTTTTGAGGCAGACAAATTTCATGACTGGAAATATTCCATGGTCACAATATGGTCAAAATCAGCTCTGATCAAAGGCTGAGAATTCTTTTCCCGGTTAACCAAGACATTGTACAGAGTTTGTGTCCAGACCTAGTTATTATTAGTGTCATCAGCAGGAACGAGAAGATTTTTTTTACAGGCATTACATGACACAACTCAGGAAACAAGGTACATGTATGAACGGGCATCTGAGATTCACAGGAACAGGGAATATGACGTGGAGTGAGAGAACAAGGGAGGCTGCCATAGACCACATTGTATCTTTCCTCCCCAAATTCATATGTTGAAGCCCTAATCCCTGATATGACTGTATTTGGAAATAGAGCCTGTATGACAATAGTTAAGGTTTAATGAGGTCAAAAATGTGGGGCAGTGATTTCATATGACTGGTCCTTATGAGAAGGATATAGAGACAGATACACACAGGGAAAAGGCAGTAGGGAGACACAGAAAGCGGCCAGCTAGTCACAAGTCAAGGTGAAAGGCCTCAGAAGAAGTCGGACCTGTAACAGATGATTTTGGACTTCCATGCTCCATAATGGTGAGACGTTTCTGCCTTTAAAACTACCCTGTCTGTAATATTTTGTTATGAGAGCCCTAGCAGATTAATATGGGGATCTCAGTTCCTCTCTTGTTTTTTAATTAGACTATAAAAGTACATCACTTCGGGTCTTAATTCAAAAAGTAGATTGTATATCTATAAATATAGGGCTTCTTTCAAAATACACACATTAATATGTAGTATAAAAAATGTGAATTTATGCACACCACCTGAAAATGTCATGCCATTATTGGCCTTTTCTCCCTTATTGCCCTATACTTCCATTGTCATAAATTCAATCCCAGCTTTTCTTGTTATTTAACTTAAATCCAAGAAAGATGCTCCCTGGACAATTTTTTTTTTTTTTTTCCTTGAGACAGAGTCTCACCTTGTCAACCTCGGTAGAGTGCTGAGGCGTAATACCTCATTGTAAACTCAAACTCTTGGGCTCAAGTGATTCTCTTGCCTCAGCCTCTCAAGTAGGTGGAATTATAGGCACCCACCACAACATCCAGCTATTTTCAGGGACAAGGTTCTCCCTCTTACTCAGGCTGGTCTTGAATTGGTGAGCTCAGGCAATCCACCGGTCTCAGCCTCCTGGAGTGCAAGGATTACAGGTGTGAGTCTCCGTGCCTGGCCAACAATTTTTTTTTTTTTTTTTTTTTTAATAATAAGACTGCCTGTGATGTTAATTTTTTTTAGAACTAAGGGTCAGATTGTTGTGTTGAACTTAAATCCCCCCCAAAGCCTCCTTCTTCTCCCCTTCTTTTTTTAGAATCTGAACCTCTTAGACTCACCTCCTCTTATCTCCTGCCTCACTCTCCAAAGTGGAAAGAATTTAGTAAAATCAAGGCTTCTTACCAAAGAAGGCTTGCAATTTGTTGCATGTGGACAGAGTGAAGGTAAGCCTCTGCCTCTGATGTACCTCAGGAGAAAGATATATGGTCTATAGAAATCTCTAATTAATCTGTGTCATGTAGGAGTCTCTGTACCAGGTGAACTATGTCACTTGAACATGAAGAGAAGGAAAGAATAACCATTCTCCAGGAGTCCATGTGTGAGCTTGACAAGCTAACAATGAGGCTCTTTTGTATTGGACAAAAGCAGCCCTGACCTTTTCTGGTACTTGCGTGGTGCCTCAATGTTCCACAGCAAGTATGCATAGTTTAAGATACTTCCCACTTGGACCTAATCCATCAGAGTTTGTACTCTGGACTGCCTCTTTATAATCACAAGCAGTCCAGTTTTTGTCCTAGAAACTTCAAAAAGTTTACTTCCAAGTGATTCTTATTCTGGTTCCAGACCATGGTAGGTCACAACAGTCTGTGAGCTTAGGACTCAGCTTCTATTTCTCCTAAGGAAATAAAGAAAAAGTGACAGCAATAAAACTTTCATAAAAAGTTGTAAAATAAATCAAATAAAGTTAGGGGCCTTCCTCTGTCTGTCTGTCTAAGCCCTAATCTCTGGTGTGCACCAAGATAGAGAACCCCCATGATAATTAAAACCAGGGCCCAGGACTGATCAAGGAAACAGGCTAAGAAGGACAGAATAGAAATTTCATCTTCCTCCATTTCAGGCAAGAAGATTAAGTGCAGAAATATCAGCTTCATCAGCAGGGGAGAGCTGGACACCAGTTTAAACCAGAAGTAAACAGGGATGTAGAGGGAAGGTAGGCTGACTGGTCAAATGAGAATTTTCAATCAGATTTCATCAGGTCATCTCATGCAGAAACAGGCTGAAATCTACTGTTAGGCAAAGAATTTCTCTCTTACAAGTAGAACAAAACAGTTATCTAATACATATTCCATACAATCGTACCCCTTCCATCTAAGTTTCTCTAGCTTTAGAATGAGGGAAATGATCCCCTTCCTTTACAACTCATAGAGGGATATTTTAATGAGATATTTCCTATAATATCTATTAAGTTCCTCTGAAGAAAAACAGAAGGAAATATAAGGTATCATTAACATTAGAAGATTAGTTGTTTTCTATCTACTTTATAATATAGTTTCTGAAAAGCTCCCCCAACCCCATGCCTTTAGGCAAAAAATTTTAGTTTATTTTTCTAAGTCATGTTTGAGTGTAGAAAGCAAAACAAAGCTATATATTTAAACTTCATCAATAATTAATTCACATTTTAAATCAAACTATAGAAAAGTAGAAAATTACCAAGAAAATAGCTGATGTCAACATAGCTGTTCCAGGTAGATTAGCCTACAGTTTGAGTATATACTAGGGAAAGAGAATGTAAATATATTTCTGCTGCTACTAGTAACACAAATAAATGGAAAACCTTTATCATTTTTCAATGAGACATTCGTTTTAAAATTATTAACTCTTTTGTTCATTTGCATGTGAACGAAACAAAATGGAATGCTTTCACTCTCAAAAGAATGGGTCTTTTCTTAATGCCTAATTAGCTTTCTTTTTTTTAAGTCAGGGGGATCTGCTTAGAGTCAGGCAACCTCTTCAAAGCAGACCCAGCAAACTCATATTATACAAGGTCATCGTCAATAGAAAGAGCTTCTAAGTACGTCAGGTCCTATTTCCTTTGGAGTCACAGGAAATGGAGAAAAGTCAGAAAGCACAGATTACCCCACAGGCCAACAAACAACTATGTCAATTACTCCCTGGGGTAGTCCAGCACAATTGAAATTATCCACACAAGTAATTATTAGTGACACAGGGATTTGCTTTGGCCAAGTGGATTTAACTACCTACCTGAAATAGTCAATAAACTATATAGGCAAGTTAGCCTCTCTACCTGCATATTTATCAAAGGAGATTTGTGCAGGGTCTTTACTCTAATCAGACAATTCACAAATAGTTCATACACTCTTAAAATGTAAGAAAGCAAATATTCTCCTTTAGAGAAAAATAAAAGCATGGATATTTGAACTTTATTTCAACCAATAATTGCAGGTAGAGTGCTGCTATATTCAGCAAATCAGTAAAGTTAGTGCATGTATTCTTTTCTTCTTCTTTTATAACAGATTTTCTAGAATTTGTCCTAATAAGCAACTAATTTTTAAAAGCCAATTAATTTGAAAAATTATAAAAAATGTTAAAACTAGATGTCCTACAAACTGGCTAATAATAATCGGTAAATTTCAAAAAGCTGTGAACAAATTCAAGTTTTAAAAAAGGAATAACATTAAATGCATTAGTGGTATTGAGCAGTGCACTTCCTCTAAGGTGATCCCGAATAGATTTTATTTTAGATACACACACCTACCAAAAAACCTCTTCTTCATATTTTCTGTTTGTGTCTGGGTTTTGCATTGTTGTGCAAAACTGTTTTGTTTGACTATTTGAATATCAAGGTTATACTGTCCTGCTAAATTAATATATATAGCTCTCCTTTCTTTTCTAACCTAGAAAACAAAATGCATGCGATAGAGAAATTCTATTCCTTACACTCTACTAAAACCTATAACAACATTTGGATTTGGGAGCACTTTTGTGGTGAAAACTCTTCTCTTATACATTGTTTTGTCCATTCAAGTTTTTATAAAAACGTATGTGTCAATTATGGTAATTTACAAGTTTCTTTATAAAAATGTCAGTTTCATCTAGTTTTTCCCATGTATGAATATAAAATTGTTTATGACATTCTCTTAATTTTTTTTTTATTTCAGAGTACTACTGGGGTACACGTTTTGATTACATAATTTGGTTTTGCACATTTTAAGTCAGAGTTATAAGTGTGCCCTTCCACCAGAACATGTGCATTGTACTCATTAGGTGTGAATGAACCCAAACCCTCTACCTCCCTTCCACGTCCTTGATTCTCATTGAATTTTACTTCCATATGTTGTGTTGACGGACTAGTTCCAATTTTGTATTGAGTACATATGGTATTGGTTTCTCCAAATTTATTTCTAATATTGTTTGTATCCATTCTTATTTTCTTTCCTTTTGCAATTCTGCCATAGTTTTATCTCTCATTATTTAAAAATAAATAAATAAATAAATAAGAAGGCTTTGGTATTGTTTACATTTGCTCTTTCATTTGTTAGTTTTCAAATTCATGAATTTTAAGTTTTTATCCTTTATCTTCTTCTATTTAGTTATATTTCTTTTCAGCCTCCTTCAAATTCTTCAGCTGATTTATTAACTTACATCAGCATTTCATGTCTTATAAGAAATAAGTTTAAAATAGTTACACCCTAAAGTGATGTAATTTTTCTTAGAATTTTCTATTTAAACCATATATTTTGAGAAATTTATTTTTAAAGTTTCATATACTTGGAGACTTTTGTCACTATCTCATAGTGTTGAGTCTTTAATTTCAAAGTACCATGCTCAGAAAATGTGATCTACATATAAAGGCTATATTAACTAGTTTGATGTAAGAATTCCACATTGTATTTAAAATCAGCATGTTGTACCCCATAAATGCACTAATGTATACATGATCTATGTGTTTATGACTCACTAAAAAAAACTGTGAAAGAAAGCACAAATAATAATCTGAATTTATTGAGATTCTCTTTGTGGTCTAATAGTTTATCTCAGTGATTGCTTTATTTGTACAAAAATTCTCCTCCTTTCTTCTTTTTTAATGTTTCTCCCATTACATTGATTTTGCCCAATAATAATAATATTGGCCTCTAGTTTTGTTAAAAGTGCAGTTCTCAAAGTGTGATGTAGGGATCCCTAGGGTCACTAAGACCTTATCAGAGGTTCTGTAGTCAAAACTATTTTCATAAAACCACAAAGACATCTTTTTCTTTTTCATACTCAATATCTCATTCCTGATAGTAGAGTTTTCTAGAGACTATATGACATGTGAGATAGTAATTAATCAAATGTAGACACTGATTTGGGATCTAGCCAATCTCTATTAACCAAGCATTAAAGATTTACATTAATGTAAATTAATATAATTAATCACACCAATTTATTTTTTGTTTTGGAAACAGTTATTCTTCAAAAAATGTTACTTATATTGACACATAATGGGTTTGTTTTTATTTTTAAAGGTACTAATAAATATTTCTTTTAATTTCTATTTTAACTGCAATAAGATTAATGCCAATTAATGTACCATACAAACAAAAACTCTTTGGGGCCCTTGATCATTTTTAAGAATGTAAAGTGTTCTGAGGCCAAAAATAATAAAAAACTACTGCTTTAATTCAGTATCTTTATTTGCAACATTTCTTTGCTCAGTTTTTATAGACTGACTCATAAAGATCATATTTTTTTAATTTTTTAAAAAATTCAGTCGATCTCTTAGTGACTTTAAGTTATATATTTTGTGATTATTTATGTATTTTGATTTATTTTTCCGATATTTTCTTTTGATGTCATTCATTTCCCTTATCCCAGCATTTTACTATTTCTCTACCATCTAATTAATCACATTTCATTATATCAATCTATTTTTTAGAATGCTAATGTTACTCTAATATTAAGTATTAAATTAATATATTTATTTTTAAAAAATCTGTGTTTCTATTGTTTTCTTAAAACTATATGGAATTTTACATTTTGGTATCTTTCTACTCTGCCCCATTACCCCCAACACCCACATTCAGTGTCTTCTACCTTCACCATGTTGGTGTAATGCATATTCATTCTATTGTGCACTTTCAGAAGTCAAGGTATGTTTTTCAATTACAGAAAATTCTTGCCCTTGGAGAAACTCTGGTACCCATTGTTCAGGTAAAATTTCTTACCCATATGCCTTTAATGTCTTCCAATTTTCTTTAAAATACATATAAACACAGTGTGTATGTTTATAAACTTAATCTAACATTTAAGATTCTAATCAATGTTAAACCAAGACATCTTCCAGCCTATCTACCACTATCTCCCTACCTAAAGTACACACTTCAACTGAACTAGACTACAGGACACTTCCTGGACATGTGCCATCATTCACCATTTCTACGCCTGTGTTCATTCTTTACTTCTACTTTAAATTCCCTCATTGGTCTTCAAATTTCTTTAACTAACTTGAATCGTGGCCTGCCTCAAATGTTTCTTCTTCCTCAAAGACCTCCCTGAAAAGTCCATATGGAAGCAATTCCCATGCACTCTTGTATTATTCAACAGGCAGGTATCTTATGCTGCTTTGCTTGTGGCTATTTGGGGGTTTATACTATTCCCCCAATTATATTATATGTTCTTTGAGGGCAGAAATTATTTAACCCATTTTGAACCTCCTACATCACTAAGCACAGGATCATTCAGAAAACATTAGGGAAACTAATAATTTTTAGGAATATAACTGTTAAAACTAACTGGCATAGAATTAAGCAATTGCTCTATAATTCCCTAATGTAAGATTGGGATGCCTTTCTAAGATAGGGACATGTTCTTTGCAGATAGTGGGTACCATTGGTTTCAGTATATTGGAAATCCTTCCCACTATCAAGGACGGGAAGAAAAGTGACACAGCTTGGGGTCTCCTTCATCCATGCTCTGCATTCACAGCTTCAGCCAAGTGCTGAGAAGCCACAAAAGTACACTTTTTTTTTTTTTTAAGCTATCACCATTGCTTCTTTGTCTACTGCCATGTGCCAAATTGTCTTAGGGCACTACTGCAAAAAACTGATGAAATCACTGCCTGCTAAACTTATCAGCTACACTGGTCCATAGATAATATGGTTTCTAAACCACCTCAAAACATTTTCCACTGTCATTTAATGGTTTGTAGTCAATACCCACAATACATGTCAAAAAAAGAGATGTCATAGATTACTGAAATAGAGTGTGCCCACCATATGCAGGATAAAAGTGATACACATTTTAGCAATGATTTAATTTATCCTGATTCCCTCTGTTTACACAGAGGTATGCTACCATCTACACTGCAATTTACAAATCGTTTCCATTGTTCACTTTTCAAATATATTTCATCTAGGATAGTATCTTTATTTCAACAAATATTTATCAAGTGCAGCTGTTTCCCAAGTACCACATTGGGCATTAAGTATGTAAAGGTGAATATAATACACTCTCTATTCTCAGTGCACTAGAGACCAGAGAGGAACTAAGCACTTGAAGAGAAAATGCCAGTGTTACGTGCTAAGATCTCTATCTCTACTACATATATTGGGATCTCAGGAAAGTCTTCCATGGAGCTCACCCCTTCTCCAATTCTTGAAGGATAGTATGAGTTAACTAGAGAATTTTGATTAAGGCACTTCAGATAGAGGGGTAAAATACCACTCTATTTACTTTTAAAAATACTAAAAGACTGTGGGGAGTACCAAGATATGGTGTCAGCCACGCAAGTGATGAAAAGAATCTCGTATTGCATGATACTAATGCAAGAGTTGAGTTATAATTTATTACCCTACATTGGTGCTTCAGGGAAAACCTAAACTCCTGTATAATGAAGCAGATTCTGTTGAAAAAAATAAATAAATAAATAACATAGTCCTACAGTCAAAATAATCTCCTTTTCAGAGAATCACATTGAGAATTGTAAAGGCTATGAAAAGTCCTGGAGTCTAGAAGCTGGCTGTATGTTAATTCAGCATTTCCCAAACTTAGTTGGATGGTGCTAATTTTTTTCACTGAAAAACTATTAGCATCCCATGTGACCCAAGTGTTTGACAAAACATAGTTTGAGAAATATTGAGAATAAGCTAAAGGGTAGCTACTAGGCTCATCATGTCACATATATATTGATACATTTGGACTTTACTTGACATTCGGTAGGGAATCATCACACTGCTCCAGCATGAGAATGGCTTGATTGGAGCCATGATGAGGCAATGCACTCAACAGCGATGTGAGGATGAACTGGAGGGAGGGGAGACAGGCAGGAGGCTGGAACACCAGTGAGAATTCATTCTTGGAACAGTTCAGAATATAAAACTATAAACATATGTTTTGGAAATGCTTCTAGATTTAATAAATTCTATGATACTATACTAGGGAGATTTCTTTGAAAATCTGTAACAGATGCCAGAAAGAGTGCTATGCACTTTATCATCAATTCACGTATATGTGGGCTCTCCAGGGGAGACTGTGCTTGTATATAACAACCCAAAACAAATTGCAATGTCTGGATTTGCTGTTAAAACTTAAGGAAGAATAATTAAGATTAAAAATAATTAATTTCAAGTGGATTCAATTACTGTAATCAGTCACTGCTCAGCTATTTATGCAGCACCCACAGAGTTCAGGGTACTTTACTAGGTTCTTGTAAAAATCCATAAAGATATTAACAACTGAGTTTTTTTTCACCACAATAATATTGTAATTGACATTAGAATTTGAATAAAAAACAATGTTCCTTGTGGCTTATCAATGCTGAGCCCATAGAAAGAGAATAGCTAACAGTTAGCAGCCATCAAATAATTATGCTCAGTGTCCAGTCAAGGAAAATAGACCTTTAAACAATCTGTAATTGGGAAGAACATTGAAATAGATACATTACAAAATTGTAAAAGCTACACGTCTATAATTAGGTAAATATCTTGAGATAACTTGGAAAGTCTAGGCCAGATGCAATTCTAGCACCTCAGAATTGGATGAATGGGAAATTCGTGAATTCAGTGAAAAAATATATGTTGAGCACAAATACGTGTGTGTCACTGAACAAGCATGAAGATACGGCAGTGAACAAAGCTTTCTCAAATCCTTGCCCTGTGGAAGTTAAATTCTGTCCGTGGGGACAGATCTTAAATTAAGAAGAATAGATTAAGAAGAATAGATAGAGATATGTATATAGATTTAGATGTCTGAGTAAAAAATGCAAAGGAGAGAAATTAGGCAAGGTAGAAATACAGGTATTTTCAGAAAGTTTGGGGAACTTGAGAGACTGTTTCAGGCAAAAGAAATAGGTACAAAAGCCCCGAGGCAGGAACATCTGTGGCTAACTTAAAACGAATAGAAGAAGTAGAAATAGAAATGAGGCCAATAGATACTAGATGTAAACAATGTAACGCCATTGTGACAGCTTTGACTTTTACTCCGAATGTGACAGAAGTGCTGGAGGGCTTTGAGGAGAAGGGACATAGGCTCCCACATGATTTTAAAGGACCACTGTGGCTGCTTTATTAGGAAGGAACTCAAGGATCAGTTGACAAGGACAGAAGCAGGCAAATTGGCCAGAAAATTTTATAATACTACAAATGAAAGAAAGTGGAGGCTTAGATTAAGGAGGTAATTGTGAAAAAGTGGTCAGAGTTAGGATAGCATTGACAGGATTCATTGACGGAGGAAACAAAAATGCCTTAGTCTTTGAGCAAGTGGACAAAGAGAATTGTCACCTAATGAAATGTGAAAGACTACAGGTGGAAGTAGGCTTGGGGAGGAAGCTTTGGGGGACTACTAAGTTTTGAATTGCCTATTCAGCATTCAACTGGAGCTCTCTAAACTCTTATATACAACCATCTTGTTGAGTTTACAGATCAAAGAATGGCTCAGGGATAGAGCCAAAAAATTAGAAATAAAAGATGTCCCCAAGGGAGAGAGCACAGGTGAAGAAAAGACCAAGTATTCTGGGATACACCAATATTTAGAGATCAGAGAAACAATGCGAAGCCAGTGAGGCAGATTGAGTAGGAACAGCCAACGAAGTTAAGAAAACTAGGAAAGTATGTTATCTTTAAAGACTCCTGGCTCGGTGCTCGTAGCACAGTAGTTATGTCATCAGCCACATGCACCAAGGGTGACAGGTTCGAACTCAGCCCAGATCAGCTGAACAACAATGACAACTGCAACAAAAAAATAGCTGGAAGTTGTGGCTGGTGCCTTTAGTACCAGCTACTTGGGAAGCTGAGGCAAGAGAATTACTGAAGCCCAAGAGTTTGAGGTTACAGAAAATCAGGATAAGTGGTATACATGTTCATTGGAAAAGAATGTGTGCTGGAGATATTATTTGGATATTTGGGTAGATTATGTAAAGGGACAGAAAAATACAGTACAATTGCCAGGCAACCATAAGAAGTCTAACTACAAATACCACAATTTATTAATCCATTCGTGGATCGATGGGCATTTGGGCTTTTTCCATGACTTACCAATTATGTATAGGGCTACAATAAACATTCTGGTACAAATATCTTTGTTAAGGTGTGATTTTTGGTCTTCTGGGTATATGCCCAGCAGGGGAATTACCGGATTGAATGGCAGATCTATTTTCAGATCTCTAAGTGTTCTCCATATATCTTTCCAAAAGGA
>CAUYPK010059559.1:0-32134 GCA_963574355.1 Loris lydekkerianus
ATGGATGGAGCTGGAACATATTCTTCTTAGCAAAGTCTCTCAGGAATGGAAGAAAAAGTATCCAATGTACTCAGCCCTACTATGAAGCTAAATTATAGCTTTCACATGAAGGCTATAACCCAACTATACCACAAGACTAAGGGGAAAGGGCCAAGGAAGAGGAAGGGAGGGGGGAGGTCTTGTGGAGGGATGGTAATGGGTGGGGCCACATCTATGGTGCATGTTAGAATGGGTACAGGCGATTGCACTAATGTACACAGCTATGATTTAACAATAAAAAATAATAATAATAGATATGCCTATACTGAAAACATTTTTTATTCTTTCAAAATTAGGGTTTCAAATTTTGTATTTTGTTCCCAAATACATCATTTTATCACGGTTGCTAAGACAGTGCTGCTCATTAGTCAGAAGCACTTATTAAATGAATACTGAATTTTGTATGTCATGCAATGTATAGAATTATGTGAGAAATATAAAATTCATACCATTGTAATCAAGTACAAGGAATAGAACACATAAAAATACCCACATGAAAATCCCATGTAGCCATATAAATTTGCATTGGGCTAGGTATGACATGAAATATCTAACTAGAACGAAAATTGAACTTCAAAGGTAGGAGACACTATGTTTTTCTATATCACATCATCCTCTCCTCCTACATCCCAGTCATCTAAGGTATATCTATGTAACCAAACAGAAAGAAAGGAACTGAGTGCCCTTAGCCATTGTGATACTGCATGTGTATAACCCTTTGTTCACCCAGTAATTAGCCCATTTGTGTTTATACAGTTGCCTCACCATATGTCCGCCATATCTAGTAACAAGTAGGAGCCTCTCAAGGGGAAATTTGATTTCTTCCTGCAGAGAACTTTAAGTGAAAAAATATTTTCCTTGATGTTCTAAAATCTAGATATAAATGCAAGAAATATAAACATAGTCATAATTGTATTTAAAAACCTTGATAAAAACACGAATTTGTTAATGTTAATGGACAACGGCAAAATGGCCTAGGATATATCCAGTATTTTCCCCATGAAACATAGCATGCTAGTAATTGTAATTGGAAAATTTCGTAGATATGATCCTAGGAAGAGGTGGATGAGTTTGTTGAGAAATAAATGTTTTTCATAAGGAAAAATTGCATGGGAATCCTTTAAGAGTTGGGTGTGTCTTTATTGATGCATTGGTCCATATGTTTGTATACTTTCCTCACATATGTGTTAGCGTGTGTAGTTTTCTCTTACTGTATAACAAATCATCCTAAAACATAGTACCTTAAGACAATGGGGATTTATTCTTAGGGATTCAAGATGATAAAAACAGAAGCTTTCAGGCTACTTAAGGCCTAACCTTGAAGTCCCTCAACATCACTTCTGTGCCATTCTATTGTTCAAAGCAAGTCACAGGATTTGTCCAGGTTGGGAGGGAGGGACACAGATTTTGGCTTCTTGACAGAAGAAAGAGAGTTAAAAAGAGTATGTATATTAGAAAAACATATGTATATTAGAAAAAATATTATTGCAGTCCTGTTCACCACATTAAGAACCCTAGTAGGGACAAAAGTCATCTAAATAACTGAGTGCATCGCTGTTAGAACACTAGACCTCTTAAGGCAATAAAGCCTGTAAAACATGTTATCTACCTTCATCCACAGTTCAAGTAAATCCCAGTTTGTTCTGAAGATTTCTTATTTTGGTATCATCTTAAAAATTAGACTTGAGGCCTTTTTGTGGAAAATATCCTCCAAACTGTTGATAACTAGTGAAGTTGTATGTCATTAACAATTGACATGCATATAGTTCAATATCAGAGCCACTCCTGAGTACTGAGGCCCTGTCTTCCCTTGAAGGCTTTCAGTTAATGTGGAGGCTGATAACCAGCTTTTGGCTGTCAGGGCGACTTCATAGAAAAATGCTTGAATTTCAGAGAGGAGTACTTGGTGATCAAAAAACCTGGAAAATTAAGCCATGAAGGTAAAATTAATAATGCTAATATTGCTCTGTCATCAAATTTTCCCAGCTCACTTTATAAATAAGAGGTGGACCCAGAAAATATAACTCACTCATCCAAGGTCAAGTCGAGAGCAAAGCCAACCTGCATATCAGTGCAGAATAGAGACTAGGACTAGAGCAACTCAGGGTATTATTCCCAACTATTTCAACTCAGATTAGGCCATTTTATGTGTATAAATAAAAATATAGCACCAGGTCTCTTAGCATGGCCTGTGGACCTCAGAAATCCCGTGACTTTTTCAAAAAATTTTTATATGCATACATACATGTGTCTGTGTATATGTTTTTGTTATACATATATGGTCATGCATTTATATATGTATATATGTGTATATATATGTAAACATTTATATGCATAAAAATATATCCTTTTTATGCAAACCAGACATTACCTTCTGAGCAACTTTATCAAAAGTACTACTGCTTTTCCATTAATTTAAGAAATATTGTCAGTCTATGTGGTAGCATGTTGCATGCTCAGGAAATTACCCCAAAATCCTTTCTTTATTTTGTATTTGAAGTGGGGTCTTGAGGCATAGAGATTTGAAGTATTACTTGAAACCTATGAAAATTTTGAGCAAATATTTTTAAGTGAGATCCCTTTCATAGACTTCAGAATCATTATTTTTTTACTTTTGTGATGCAGTGAATATCTCTGTCTTCACCAAATTCATGTGTTGAAACCCTAAACCCAATGTGATACTATTCAGAGACAGGGTCTTTGACAGGCAATTACGTCATGATGATGGGGCCCCTATGATAAAGTTAGTAGCTTTGAAAGAAAAGATAGGAGAGAATTTGATGGTATGAGCGTTGTCTCTCCACTAGGTGAAGAAACCAGAAAGAGGGCCCTCGTAAGAACCTGACCATGCTAGCACACTAATCTAAGACATCTCAGATTCTAGAATTTTGAAAAGCAGGGCGGTGCCTGTGGCTCAAAGGAGTAGAGCACCAGCCCCATATGCCGGAGGTGGCTGGTTCAAACCCAGCCCCAGCGAAAAACTAGAAAAATAAATAAAATAAACAGAATTTTGAAAAACAAATGTTTGTTATTTGAGCTACCAAATCTATGGTATTCTTGTCATAGCAGGCTTAACTAAGAGAACTTTCTTCTTGTTCTCATATTAACAATATTATACTTATAGGACACTCTAGTTTACAAAACAATTTCACAAGCATTATTTTAGTAATTCACATAATAATCTTCTCAGTATTATTGCTCTCATTGGAAGAAACAAAATCTCAGAAGCATTACAATGACCTAATATTAAAGTGCCATTGAGTCATGAAACTGAATTGGACTATATATCATTCTGATTAAATATCTCCCATATATGCCTCACTTTTTATATTACTATAAAAGGCACATGTCTGCTTTACCTGATCCTATAATAGTGTTCTGTATGTGTTGCTATCATTTATGTACCAGGCACTCTCTTAGATATTGAAAATAGAAAAATAAATTTAATAGAATTTGTGGCTTTAAGGAGACCACAGTTTACTGATTACTGAACCAGACCCAATGGTGTATTTGTCCTGGGTTCTCCTTCCAAGCTATCCTTCATGTCACTAAAAGATGAATTCTCCCTTTCCATAAAACTGGTAGCACACAACCAAAGAAACCACATAGTAGGAGAGGGGATGTTTGTTTTAAACCCAAAAGGTCTGATTTCAGAAAGTGTACTCCTGATCACTCTAAAATGCCACTCCAAAACTGAGACAGCATTTAGTATGCCACTCCCTTGACTAATAAGCAAGAGCAGCTCCCTATTCTCAAAATGGTAAGGATTTTACCTCTCTTTCCAGTTCTTTCTTATTATGTCCCCATCTTCCTGGACAACCTTCTTTTCCTACTTCCTTGCCTGCCAACTTGACTCCATAGTTTTCTCCCATTTTCCGAAACTGTCTCTTTCATTTGGACCTACTTCAAACCTGGTTTCCCTACTCATCTACTTATTCTGCCTCAAAAAAAAAAAAAAAAAAAAAAAAAAAGATTCACCTATCATTTTTTAAATCCTACCTCTAGGAATCTCTGTTCATATCTGTCTCTCTTAATCACTAGGACCCATTTTTGTCACAGAGAGATTATTCCAGAAGTTTGAACAATTTATGGTATACTCTCATTTACTTTTCTCTATTTTTCAAGTTCACTTACTTGTCCAAAATCTTGGCTTGCATAAACACAAATCACATAACCTGGGATAATATTGATCATGAAGTAGTCATTTACAATTTATTGATGGATTAACTTCAAAGTTGCCTAAATTATACTTTTAGGAAAAGCACAAATACCAGTACAAGTATTAAAAAAAGAAATATAAAAAAATACAAATTTATCTTTACCTTGATACAAAGGAGATTGCTTTTAAGAATTTTCATGATTTAAAGCAGTAAAGTCGTTTACCTAAGTAATTCAAGCACTAATATATTATCGAGTACAAAAAAAGAGAAACTTTAAGGCTACACATTTCCAATTGGTTGTTTACATTGATTAAGAGGGAAAGGTAATTTAGTTTTCACCTCTGTGAAATTCATGTGTTTTCCACTAAAATTACTCAATTGAACTCAATAGAGATTTATAATTTATTTCCCTTACCTAGCCAAAAATGGCAAACTTACTACCTAAAAATTGTGGCATGTTTGACCTCTTAGAAAGATATGTGAAAAGTCTCTCATTTCGTGGACAGTATTTCCACCAACCTGTTTTTTGCTGTTGTTGTTGTTTTTTTAATGTTTTAAGACTTTAGAAGCACAGTGCTGAAATCCAAATTTTCCCTTTAGAGTCAAGGTTTAAATCTTAATCTGGTCAAGTCCTTCCCAGAAGCCTGACACATTCAGGTCCTTGTATTGGTATGATCTACTCATAATTTTACCTTATTGCAATTTTAATCATTTCTCATTTTAAATTTAAAACATCCAATTAGTTTATGGTATCAAGGGAGAATTTTGGAAAACCTGCTTGGCCAGCAAACCTACTATTTTCAAACAAAATGATTAAGAATCAAAGGACTTTTTCCAGCTAGTTCAATTGTAACCAATGAATATTATGAACTGTATAAATAAAAAAATAGGGTATAGAACTTCACTAACTCAAGAGGTTGGCAGTGGAGATAGATGTTCTTTTTACTTGAAAATATAACTAGGATTCAGTATGGAAGTTGTCAACTTTTGAAGACTGGCAGGGCAATCTTGGGAGAATAAATTGGTGAAGATTCTCCATTTTCCAGTGTTCAACTATCAACAAAACTGAACTTGGGAGTCTCTGTTACAATGGCTATTAGTTATTCACAAAAGGCTAGACTTGATGATTTTGGTGGCAGTAGGTGATATTCAAAGGTTTCATGCTCTCTGGGACTTTGAATTCTGCAAATAAAAAAGAAAATGCCATTGTTTTGCTGCTTGGTTGTTAATGAGATTTTATCTGAGGAGATATAAAAATGGAATGCTTCTATTAGACCATTAAACTAGATTCTGATTCTTTATTCTATCAATATTTATGGCTTACTATTATGGTCAAGTTCCGTTAGCCATTTTTATTTATGTTATTTCATTTAATCTCCTCAATCCAGGCATGAAATAAGTATTAGCTCTGTTTAACTTTTTGCTGAGTTTATGAATGATTGTGGCTTGGCAAAATCAGTCAACAACTACCAAATACTAATAAATGTTAGATGTGACATGATTCTGTGATCTGTCTTCAAAACTTTTGCACTTTTTGTTATTTATTGTTGTATATACTTCTAAATAATCAAATGTGTTGGGACAAGATTTTTGATAAGGTTTATAGACAAATTACAACCTTCTCCTTCAACTGTAAAAACTCATCTCATTAGAACCCTCTTCAGCTGAGGCAGTTTAACTTGTTCAGTTGCTCGGAACTTTTCTTAAACATGTCTTGAAGGTTGAACTTGAAAAGCAAAGTTCTAAAACTCTAAACACCTCTTGGCAGTTGTAATATTATAGGAGTAGTTTTTGCATCTCTTTCAAAGAGGAAGTGTTCTCATTATTGAAAGCTATGCTAGATTTTGAGAAATGCTATGTATATCAGATATAAACAAAATGCTTTCTTTAAACCAAATGATCCTAACCAAGATTTTCATTCTGAAAATATTTCCTGTCAGCACAAGCAATTTTTTTTCAAAGCATATTTTTAGTTTTAACAGCAACCTGTAAAATATTCTTGATGCATCGGTATAAAATGGTATATAAAACTTTCCCTAAAAAACACTTGATTGTGGAGAGAAAGGTAACTTTATGCCAATATAAACTGACATGATGAAAAATGATTCTGCCCTCTATTTTACTGCCATTTCACCTCTACCACCTGGACTCAAACTTCCCACACAAAATAAAATAAAACATCCAAATAGGGCAGACATCAGTCCAATAGGGTTTGGGCATTGTGGTGATAAAACCGTCAGGTCATTAAAATTCAAGGATGTACTCTGGGGTGGTAGCAGCCAAATAATACCCATGAGCACATTTCATCACATATTCTTTGGACACCTATTATATGCAAAATTTTGTACCAGAGGTCAGCAAATTTTTCCTGTAAAGAGCCAGAGAAGAATTTGGTTTGTGAGCCATATGACTGTGCTCACAGCTACTCCTCACATGCTGTTGCAGCACAGAGGCAGCCATGAAAGATACATAAGGACTGCAATGACTGATTTACAATAAACCTGTCTTTATAAACACAGGTGGCAGGCCAAATTTGGGTGGCAAACCTCAGTTTTGCTGCCATACACCTTGGAAGCACAGAAGGATAAACATATGACCAATGTAATTAATGGCTCCAGGTTCAGGAAGACAGATAGTCTTATGCACTTGAAATAGGGGAAATATGAAATGATATACTAAAGTTATAGCAAGTGCTATACAGAGCACAGAAGATGGTAGCAATTGTTTTGGTTCTTGAAGGATGATTACAATTTTCCAGTGACTATTGGGGTGGAAGGGACCTCTAGATAATAGAACTAGTATCGATGAAGGGCCCAAAGAGATAAAGTGAGAGATATTCTGGAAAGAGCAAGGAGTCAGATGTAGCTAGAAAAATACAACCTCAGGAAAGTGTAGTAAGAGAGGCTAGAAAAGGCAGCTCCATTGTGGTTGGCTGTACAATAATACGTTCAGACTTGATGCTTTAGTTGTTAGAATATCCTAAGAGCAGACAGTATTCAATAATTCAGTGATATACACTGAACTCACCTAAGCAGGAAAGTTATACATAAGAATGTGGGGAACAGGGCTACACTTTACCTCCTTCTATATGTGACATACCTTTAATGTATCCTAATACACATGCATTAGTTTTTGAAACACTGCAGAAAATACATATACAAATTAGTTGCCTCATACTCAGAACATTGGTTTATTATTTGCATGTTGCTTGATTTGTGCTGTGAGAAGAAACAGTGGAATATGAAATCTTTTGTAAAAGTAAAGTACAAATGAAAAAGAGAGTAAAATGGTGGTGTAAGTGAACCATATGGGGTCTGACCCCACCATACCCCTTCCAGACGCTAAGGCTGTGTCTATACCACAGTAGGTACTCCAGAAATATTTGTGTAATGAATAGTATAAGATATTCTCCTCAAAGTAAAATAAATACCTTTGCTGCAGTTCAAGGGGGTATAGATTACACTTGTGTTTTTGTGTAATCTTAAGGTGGGTAGCTGTTATTTGTGGCAATCAGCATCTATTTATCCTCCAGATAGAGAAAGAAGTGCCTTGAACTTTCCTTGAGAAGCCAACCTCCTCCACTCTGTACAACTGTTGTTGGCTAGTCTTCTGCCTGGCAACCCTCCAGGTCAGGAATGAAATGAGATTCAATCACAGCTAAAATCAGGTCATGGTTTTCTAACAAATGCACTGCTAGAAATTATTCCCCAAAATGTTGAACTTGATAGAATTTAAGGTAGAAATGTTGCCTCTATTCTCTCACTATTTATAGTCTGCACATGACAATAAATCGTTTAAGAATGTTGGGGACAGAGAAGCCAGAAGCTGTGTTTTAGTGACATCTAGATGGCCTCATATAACCTATTCCAGAAAGTGTCCCTACCCCCCTAAATTTAGTTATATGAAGTTACAAATTGCTTTATGGGAGGGTCTAATCCATTACTAAAATATTAATCGCAATCAAAAAGATTCTTGTTTTTCTAGTTATAATCTATTTCCAACTCTTCACATTCTCTGTGTATTTTAAAATGCCTTAGTTTTCTTTTCTTTTCTTTTTCTTTTTTTTTTTTTTTTTTTTTTTTTGCAGTTTTTGGCCAGGGCTGGGTTTGAACCCACCACCTCTGGCATATGGGGCTGGTGCCCTACTCCTTTGAGCCACAGGCCTGCTCCTGTTTTCTAATATATTATCTCCAAAAGGAGTTATGTACCTCTGTATAGTCTATAAGAAAATGTGTTGCTGGCGGCGCCTGTGGCTCAGTGGGTTGGGCGCCAGTCCCATATAGCGAGGGAGATGGGTTCAAACCTGGCCCTGGCCAAACTGCAACAAAAAAATAGCCAGGCGTTGTGGCAGGCACCTGTGGTCCCAGCTACTGGGGAGGCTGAAGCAAGAGAATCGCCTAAGCCCAGGAATTGGAGGTTGCTGTGAACTGTGACACCATGGCCCTCTACTGAGCGCAACAAGGTGAGACTCCCATCTCTACAAAAAAAAAAAAAAAAAAAAAGAAAGAAAAGAAAAGAAAAGAAAAAGGAAAATATGTTGCTAACATTTGTTGCACTCTCCCCAAATTCAGTAACATCTTATGTCTCAAACTCTGGAATCATAGATGATATATCCCCATTATTTTCCTGTTTAGCAAGCCCAAATTTGTGACCCAAAACTCAGTTCAATTCAAGCAGAATTTAATGTTATACATTTTTTTCAAAAGATTATGAAAAGCAAGTGTAAGTTGGATCTATTATGTTTAGAACACAAATGTCCTAATGCTATAATTGGGTAAATGAGGTGAAAGCTATGTTGACTAGTATGATGTAAGCACTCCAATTTGTACAAATAATCAACACATTGAAAATGGCATAAATATATTTATGATCTATGTACAAAAGACTTAATAAAAATATAATGAGAATGAAAAATAAAAAATAAAATTTTTTTTTAAAGATTATGAAAAGAAATAAAAATTATGATGTCTTTTCTTTCTCTCCATCAGCCAGAAATTTTCATTTCATTTAACAGTAGGAACAATTTTGAGTTAATCAAAATCCTCCTATTAAAAACAAACAAAAACAAACAAACATGTATTTGGTTTGTTTTTCCTTTGTACTGATTATTATAAATTGTAGTTTCTTTCAGAAAGATTTACATTTTTTAAAATGTGGAAATGGTATTTTAACTAGAATAGCATTTTTTTTTGAATTGTGAAAGGCCTGATGAGCTTTTGTGTTCCCTTTCCCACTGCCACAATGGTATCCTCTTTCTGCTTTGCAATTTTTCTCATGACTTTTCTAAGTTAATCCCTACTCTCTTAAACACACTTCTCACTCCTACCCCAAACTGTCCATATTTTCATATGGTTAAAAATAGTTCAATGATAATGCCATCCACATTTCTTGCCCCCCCCGGCTTGAAAAGTCATTTGATTATAGATAAATTGTGTCCGTATTATATTTTTGTGAACACCTGGTGATAAATAAAAGATTATTTTAAACAACTATTTTTTTTTTTTTTTTAGAAAGCATAAATTATATGTGTACTAGTAGGAACTATGCATTTATATAACAAGACCAATTTGCCTCTTTTGGAATTTTCCCCATAATTCATCAAATGCTTGTAGCATTTCTTGCATAGAAATATAAAGCAGTAATAAAAACCTTGTAGGGTTTTATGGTTTGCATATTGGAAGCACATAATAAATATTACTTTCCTTCCTTTTGTAGGCATTTATGTATTCAAGAATTGAAGCAAGTTGTTGTAATATGGTAGCTATTTATATTTCTTAAGTACTTGAGAAATATAGGAAATAATATACGAAGTCTACATTTGAAAACTTACTATTGAGTATGAATTACAGATCTATTTGACAAAAAAAAAAAATTCTATAATGTTGCCTAAACAAAGACTATGCATATGTCACAGCCTCCATCAGCTATTTTCCTCAACAAAGTAAAAGTTGATATAGATGTAGATAAAATTTTTCTTAGCTGAGGAAATACAATTCTTAAAAACCATAAATGTAAATGAATCTCTAAGATACTAAGTGATATCAGCCAGTTTAATAAGTAATTTTTCTTTTTAATTTCTCAAAAATTATTTTCATAATATAAAGAGAGAGATAATAGAGTTTCATAGGCAGAAATTGTCTCTCTGAGACAGTGTGTAACAAAACATGCAAACCTGTGTCCCCTATAATGTTTAAATTCTTAGAACCACATTTAAGCATTTTTTAAAAAATTTCTGTCAAATTCTCTTGGGGCTAAAAGTAAAGCACTTATTTTCAGAAGTTTATCAGTTGCCTAATAAAAGTGTATCTTTCCAAAATAGTCTATGTATTGAAAGAACAATTTTCTCCCCATGGAATTTCACAGCCTGGCACTAAATTCTGTGTCCAGTGTGCATGGCTTCTGTGCAATTTGTGGCATATGCATTACAGCAGATCTCAAATAAATTATAAACTCTGTGTGTTACAGAGGCACTGTCAAACTCTGATTGATTTGGACAGTTTGTAGTTAATTAAGTTCATTTCCAATTCTGTCTCTTCATCCAATTTCAAAGCATTCTATATTGGAAGCCTATTTTCAATTAGTAAGAGGGATGAAACAAAAAGAATTAATTACAAAAGTGACAATCCCCATTTAAGTCTTCATAGTGGAGCAATTATGTATCTTAAAAGTTAAGAAATTGAGGAGTTGTCCTTGTCTAATATATTATGTCCTTGATACATATATATATTAAAACTTGACAAAGGCATGCCATTATGTGAAAAAAAATGCAATGATTGAACTTATCTGTAGTTACTATAAGTTAAATAAGAGAAGGTCATTTCACTTAGGCATTTTACTCAGTATTTAATTATTAAGGATTAGAATGGACAATATTTTCAAAGGATATAAGCATAATACATATTTTAGAACATCTGTGTAGCACATATTTGTTTAGTGAATCTTACAAATCTGAAGACATGGATAATTTTTTAAGCCCATTAGGTGATTCTATATAATAAACCTTGACTCTTCCACCTAATCACATCCCATCTTAATTCAAAGTCCTGCAAGCCTGCACACTGTCACCAATGAGGCAAATTCATATAGCAAGTAAGTGTTAGAGGGGTATATGGAGTTACCATAAATGTCTAGCTTGGCCACTTACTAGATATGATTTTTGGCAAGGAATTTTCTAACCTCTCTCTTCTTCAGTTAAGACGTTTATAAAATGAAGATGATACAACAAACCTATAGGGAAGAGTGAAGGATACAGGAGAGACAGTTGAACATTTATCCCAGAACCTTGCACAGTGCACGGTTGCTTCTCATCATCATAGAAAAGGTGCTGATACTTCCAAATACATCTATGGTGCATATTTTTATCTATAATAAAAAAAAATAAAATTAAATAAAAAATAAAATTAAAAAAAAAAAATTAGCAACCTAGGTCCTAAAAACTTCACATCTATATTGTACCAACAGGATATTATCATGCATGAGTCCTTAGAAGTGAAAAGGAGATTTGGGATTGTTGACTTTGGCTTTAAACACATTGAGTTTGACATGCTAGTGGGGTTTCAGGTTGGAAATATCAAGAAAGCAGATAAGACGATACAGGATTATATGAAAATATTTAAACTTTACCAATACTAAGGGAAGATTTGCAGCAGGTTTGTAAGTTTCTTTAGTGGATTTTCCTTCTAAATTCAGTAGATGAAATTTCATATACAGAGAGTGGAGACAGAGAAGGAAGCTCGTGACAAGACATAAGCATTGACTTATAGTTTAAAAACAATGAAAGAGAATGCAAAACCAAATGTAAAACTCAGGAGACTGCAGGGCAGGAAAAAATGTTTAGAAGAATCATGAACTTTTCGATATTAAAATATCATTAAAAGCTACTGTGATTTAAAAAAGTATGTTGGGGCCCAATAATGGTGAAATAAATATCAGAACAAGAGTCACATAGATTAGGTATATGATGATGGAGATGGAGTTTTCTAATCAATGGGAAAATAAAATGATAAATAAATGGTTTGAGAAAGCATGAGTGATCTTTAAAGTGAAGGAGAATTTGGTTTTTAATCAAATTCCTCAAATGCACAAAGTGTGTAAAAGTACTCCCTGTTCAAGATTGTTTTTATGAGACCTAAAATGAGCCATCAACAAGATGCTGAGGATAAAATACATACTTGGTACCTGGTACGTAATGAGACGTCAAGAAACAGGCTTTTATGATTTTTATTTTTTGTTGGTGATAGTAACTATGGAGAGGAAGAGGAAGAAACAGCTTTGATATTTTAAGGGGAGATGAGGTGAAAAGAAGGAGCTGATAGGACGTAAAATTTTATTCTCTTCAAGCAACCACCCAGTTTCTTGAAGAAGGAGACTGTATTAAGATTATTTTTCTTTACAGCTCCTAAGTCACCATACTTGCCTCATCTCTCCCTTCCCTATGTTGCTCTATATCCAGTTATGTTCTTCTTTTCCCAATCTTTGTGTCAACCCTTTCTATCAACAAGCACGTCCTTACCACCTGTTGAAATGGCCTTTTAAAGAATAGTTCATTCTTGGACTAGCTCTTTCACTGCCCCATGCCCCAAGCTTTCTGCACATTGCTCGTATATCTACGTGATGACACAAGATGAAAATGGCTCCCAGCCCTGCCCCCGAGTCTACCTAGCTATAAAGCATCTATGTTAACTTCACTTATTGGGTTTTAAATTGTCATGTATTGGCAATTTGTCACTGGAATTGACTTCCTGCCCCAGAGTAGATATCACTTCTGTAACTACTGGTTCATTCTTCACCACTGGGTTTATAGCTCACTCTGGCTGCTCTAGGAAGTAATATCTGAGTACTCTGCATCAGAGTACCATTTCAATACCACTCAGAAAATGGGACTATGAAGAATTTGGTACTAGATCTTCTAATGGCTACCTTTAAAAATTCTCAATGATTGAATAATTCCATCCAAAGGCTCAATCAGTCTTCAAATATTTATAAGTCCCTGTTATTGATGATTTGGAAGTTTTAGCAGATAGATAAGAAAAGACATTGTCTCTGCTGTTAAATACCATATATACTCAAGTATAAGCCGAGTTTTTTGTGCCGAAAAACCTGAACTTGGCACAAATTTTGTGCTGGAAAAAACTCGGCTTATACTCGAGTATATACGGTAGTTTATCGTTTAACTCATTTAACTGAAGGCACAAAACAAATGCATAGCTAACCATTAGAGAATAGTGTCCACTCCTTCAAATGTCTGATAAACTTGTTCAGTGTTTGCTATCCTCATCACTACCCGGCCCCTGGCAGCCCCCACTAGCATTTGAAATGTTGTTAACTCTGAACAGGTCTGGCTTCCTGGTGGTAATGAAATTGATCATTCTAATCCAACAATGTAGCCATCATTTATTGCATTCTTTGATGACTCTCCAGTGCCTTTATGACAAATTTCAAATTTCTTTTTTCTTCTTTTTTTTTTTTTATTAAATCATAGCTGTGTACCTCAATGCAATCATGGGGTACAATGTGCTGGTTTTATATACAATTTGAAATGTTTTCATCAAACTGGTTAACATAGCCTTCACAGTTCCAAAATAGCATCAAATTTCTTAAGGTGGCTTATAGGGCCCATCTGGATCAGCACCCTGCCCAGCCCATTTTTCCATGCTTCCCTCTCTCCATTCCCTGTTTTATTCTCTGCACTATAACCACAACATTATGCGTATAACCACTTTAGTCCTGAGAACTCTAGATACTTGTAAGCCTATAAGTTTAGAAAGGTATGAGTCCCACTGCCTGAATCTTCTATTATTTTCTACCCTCCTCTTACATTTGAGCCTATGTAATTTCTACTTGATCTTCATTTACAAGAAACCTTCACTGACTCTTATATTTGATTCTCATTCTCTATCCCAATATTTGCTCATTTCACACCCTAATATTTATCACTGTATTTTAATGATTTTTTACTGTTATTTTGGCTGAATATTAGTGCCCCTAAGGGCAGGGATTGTTTCTATCTAATTTATTTCTGGATCTAATATCTAGCAAGCACATAACAGACTCTCAATAAATATCATGAACAAATGAACATGCTGCAAAAGATTAAATGTAATGTAAGTCCAGAATAATGTAACAGAAGTCCAGTGTGATGAGAATAATCAAAGGAGGATCTGTGGGAAAGGTGGGATGAATAAGTAGGATTTTCTAAGTAGAATAAAAGGATAAAGGAATTTTATGCTAATTAGAAGTAAATATATAGCAAAGACTGACAATGATACACATATATGTTGAAAAATAAGCAGATTTTCACAAGAACTAGGTGAGTGTGTTATTACTTGTGGGAAATATGACTGGCTAGGTATGGTTAAGATAGTCATAAAGAAGCTTAAAACAGACGGACAAGAAAGTTAATTGTGCATTTATTTAGTTTTCGTCTACTCAGGACTTACTGTAACTTTGAATCAGAGGATTCTTAACCTTGAACAAATCTGGAAAATAATCAGTTGTTATGTCATCAGATGTCACCCCCTTCTCACTCTGTCCCTTTGTGTTCACATTAACTTCTAAGCACATGTGGGTTCCTGTCATTCTTTGTTCCTCACTACTTTAATATTTTTCATTTGTATTGTCTCTCTACGTTAAACAGTTATTACTTCAGTTCTTCTTTCAGTCTGCTAAATACATCCTTAACTTTGTCTAATCTGCTATTAAATCTATCCATTGCATTTTTAATTCAAATTACCATATTTTTACAAGACTTTTTCCCCCTTCAAATATGTCTGTTCTCTTTATAAATAAAAATAGTGGTAGTGTGCTTTCTCATATTTAAAATTTTAACATGTTAAGAGTTTTTGTTTTATATCCTTATTTATATCCTTATTATATAATTCCATTATCTGAAGATCCTCTAGATGTGAAATGTTGTATATAGTTTTGGAGTGCCCAGACTTAATCCTTGGGAATTCTATGCATCCTGCATAGAGAGAGAATTTCTTGAAAAAGAATTTTTTTGTTTCTGCCAAAAAGCCTCATGTTAACCAACCTGAGACCTCTTTACATTAATAACTAATATAAGGTTTTAGGAATACAAAGGAAGTATAAATTTGAACCACAAAGCTAGAGTAAAGGGCATATTTGTGGTTAGAAATCTTTAGACAAGGAATTTTTTTTTTTTCCTATCCAGAGCTCAAGTCAGAATAGCAAAGTTATCTTATCTCTTTTTGTAGTTTGGTAGATTTTTTTTTTCTTCTTTTTTTCCACCCTTTTGTGAGGTTGTCGCCATTTAATGGTCCTAAATATGTCAGTTCCAGTTCCTACATGGACTCCCACGCCCCATTTCCCTTAGATAAGAGTTCATTAAAATAAAAGCCTTTTGGTTACTAAGAATAAAAACACCTCCAGAGAAATCACAACTTAAGCACAGTTGACTACTCCAGACTTTCGAGCTATGTCTTTTGAGTCACCACTTCTTAGTCTAGTCCAGCTGCTAGAATAAATTACTATAAATTGGGCAAATTAAAAACAATAGAAATGTATTTTTCACAGTTCTAAAAGCTGAAACATCCAACATCTGAGTGCCCCCTTCTCGCTCTCCTGGTGAATGGGCCTTCTTCTGGGTTTCAGGCTGCCACCTTCTATGTCCTCACATGGTGGAAAGGGGAAGACAGCTCTCTGTGCCTCTTTCATAAGAACATGAATCCCATTTATGAAAGCTCTGACCTCATAGTTAAATTACCTCTCTAAAAGCTCCACCTCATAATACCATCACTTTGGGGAATAAGATTTCAACATATGAATTTTGAGAAGAACTTGAACTTTCAGACCATAGTACTTATATTCTTACAAGCTCATTGTTTAAGAGGACATTGTCATATTTGTTCTAGTTGTTATATTTTATCTCTATATTTTATAGTGGGAGGGTTTTCTATTACTAAATCATACTGATAGAAACTCAAGTCCAGAGTAATCAGTAACTTGTTTTAGGAACCAATGTTGTCCTAAAAATATAGCATCCAGATTAATATATCTTGGTTTGTCTGCCTCATGTCCTTGTAACTACTCAGCCCAGTATCCTACATCCAAAACTAATCATGTCACACAGTCAAGGTTGTGGATGGTGACAGAAATTAACTGTTTTAACAGTCATGTACCAATGGAGGACGGTGAAGGACGGTTTGTTTTCACATGTACCTGACATACCTTCCCCCATTGGCTTGTGACTTTAAACATAAAAGGAATATTGGGGTGTCCCAGAATCAGCAGTCGATAAGATGAAAAGACCAATAGCCAGGCCTAGAAGATAGAAAACAAAGAACTATCATGTACCCCTAGTTCAAGATTAAAAATTCCCCCTAGGATCAATCCTAAATATTTTCTTCACATCTTGGCTGAGTCCTAGAAATGAACTTAACTTTCACTAAGGTACAAAAATAGCTTCTGTAAAAGAGAGATGAGATACAAAAAAATTACACAAAACAAAAAGTAATCTTACTATAGCAGATGTGGTAGACTGGTTGAAAAACATGATGATATCTAAAATTGGCTTAGATCTTTCAAGTCGTATAGTCAGGGACACTTTCTCACCAGAATTACTCTTGTATCAGGTCACTTTCATCTTACATTGGATGAGTTTCTGTTCTTCAAAGTACATAATTTTATATTCCTGCTACAAAAATTTTCATATATTTTTCTTAATTGCACTTCTGCCAATTGCAAGGAGCATTTAGAATCTCAGCAGACTCATCATTTGCAATATGCAGATTCCTCCTTCTTGATATATTCTATATTCACTGACCTTATCACTTACCATTTTTTGACAATTATATAACTTCCTGCTGTATTTCTGCTTTAAACCCACACACCCCTGTTTTTTTTTTGATAATTTAAAAAAAAAAAAAAAAAAAAAAAAAAAAAAAAAAGGTCTTCTTTTATATAAAGTCATTTTTCATGCAGTCTTTAGGTAGAAGAGAAAAAAGTTTATCTTAGGGGGACATTAACAAATGGAAAAACATACCATGCTCCTGCTTGGGAAGAATCAACATTGTTAAAATGTCCATAGTACACAAAGCAATCTACAGACTTAATGCAATCCCCTCAAAGCATCAATGTCATCCTTTAAAGAACTTGAAAAAATAGTACTTAGTTTTATGGAATCAGAAAAAAACTCAAATAGCCAATATATTACTTAGAAATAAAAACAAATCAGGAGGCATCATATTACCAGACTTAGAGTTATACTACAAATCTGTAATGATTAAAACATCATGGTACTGGCACATGAGCTGTAGATATATGGAAAAGAATAGAGAATCTAGAGAAGAACTCAGCCACATATCATCATTTGATCTTTGACAAGCCTAACAAAACATAGATTGGGGGGAAATTCCCTCTTTAATGAATGGTGCTGGGAGAACTGGTTATCAACCTGTAAAAGACTGAAACTGGGTCCTCACCTTTCACCACTAACAAAAATTGATTGTCACTGGATGAAAGATTTAACTTAAGACATGAAACTATAAAAATTCTAGAAGAGAGTACAGGAAAAATTCTTGGAGAAATCGGCCTGGGAGAATTTTTTTTGAGGAGGACCCCCCTGGCAATTGAAGCAACACCAAAAATATAGGACTGGGATCTGATCAAGCTAAAAAGTTTCTGTACAGCTAAGGCCACTTCACATAAAGCAAACAAACATCCTTTAGAATGGGATAAGAATTTTGCAGGCGATGATTCCCACAAAGATCTGATAACTGAATCTATAGAGAACTCACATTAATCAAGAAGAAAAGAACTAAGAACCCCATTTCTTTGTGACTAATAGACTTGAAAGAAACTTCTCTGAAGATAACAGATAAATGGCCAACAAACACATGAAAAAAATGCTTATCATCTTTAATCATCAGAGAAATGCGAATCAAAACCACTTTGATATATCACCTAACTCCAGTAATATTAGCCCACATCACAAAACTCTCCAAACTGCAGATGTTGGCATGGGTGTGGAGAGAAGGGAACACTTCCATACTCCTGGTAGGATTGCAAACTATGCAGCCTTTTTGAAAGAAGTATGGATAATTCTCAAGGAACTAAAAGTTTATTTACCATTTGATCCTGCAATTCCATTACTAGGTATCTACCCAGACAAACAAAAATTATTTTACAACAAAGATATTTGCACCAGAATGTTTATTGCAGCTGAGTTGATAAATGGGCTGCTTCCATGACTTGTGGTATATATTTACCATGGAATACTATGCAGCCATAAAAAGTGGAGACTTTACATCTTTTATGTTTACCTGAACGGAGCTAGAACATATTTTTCTTAGTAAAGTATCTCAAGAATGGAAAAAAAGTATTCAATGTACTCAATACTATTATGAAACCAATATGTATAATCACCTACATATTCATACGAATGGTAAAACACAAATATAGTCCAGAAAGAAGGAGGGGAAAGGAGGAGGTGGGGGGGGAAGGGAAGCGTGAGTGGAGGGAGGGTATTTGGTGGGATCTCACCTAGTGTGCACAATGCAAGGGTACTAAAAATATATTATAAATGTCTTACCACAAAAAATGAGTGAAGTGATGGTTATGTTAATCAGTTTGATTTAAGCATTTTACTTTGTATAATAAATCATCACATTGTACCCCATAAATGTATACAGTTATGATTTAAGAAATATTTTAAAAAATTAGAGAGAATGGTATTGGTAGCTTGTGGAGTCCAGTTCATTTCATCAAGCTATGAACCTTAGACTGTCCTGCGAAACAAAAACAAGGAGCTGATCACATCTATGCAGTTTATGCTGATTTAAAACCCGAGGAGCTCCAGGAAGAATCACTGTTCTAAACAAACAAGTGGCAGTGATTCATAGGTCTTCCTTTTTTTCAGAGGTGCTTGCAGGTCCTTCTCCCTCTGAGGCTCCACACAAGAGTTCAGCATTTCCCTGGAAAAAGAATGGAAGCTGAGCTCCAGTAAGATGCCAGGAGTAGAAACATCTCCACGTGGAGCTTCCCCGCCTGCATGACTCTTTACTCTTTGATAAAGTGGATGACTGTTCTTCAAGTTACCAACTGGCTACACACCAAAAATGTCAACATATCATTTGTGCAACATTGAACTCATCTCATTCTAGTTTCTTTTCATGAATACTGCCTTTATTTTTTCTGTGGTGAAGTAAATGGCCACAACATGAACCCAATCACCAACATTTTTTCACTTCTATTATTTCCCAGGGTTACAGATTGGATCCCCCCCCAAATTAGATATGTTCTGCTCTGAAGGCATGTATGTAGGAGTCTGATTTAGGAGTCTGAAATCTAACGTAAGTGAAGCAGATAGATACTACATGTACAGAGGGTGCCAAGAATTGGCAAAAATATGCCAATACATATTTTACGAATGGAAAAACTACATTAAATTTATAATGCTCGAGTCATATTTTACTCCTGCAATGTAAGAGGTGCTCAAGGTGACTTGTATTCAACTTTTGTTATCAGTATATATTGAGCATTACAATTTTAATACAGTTTTTTTCCTTCCTTAAAATGTGCAATTTTTTGGGCACCCTATGGAAGCATTAGGGAATGGGAAGTTCTAGTCACTTGGACAGTTTATGCTCCATTAACAGATAGTCAAACACAGTATTTAAAAACAGAAACACAATGTGCTTTGCACCAGTTTGAAGACCCAGATGCATGATCTCTAAGTTTATTAACTTGCTCATAGAGTAAAACTAATTGGCCAAAAAAATGTTAGAAAGGGAAAGGCCTGGAGTCACATGGCTATTCTTATGCAAGCAGCACAGAATAATTATGGTAATATGTCACTTAATCATTGCACATTCAATTGATCAGTGCATTTCCCCTGAAATGGGGTTATGTGAGAGCCAGGCATTCTGAGGGTTTACCTCGCCAATACAATGATCTTTCCTATAGTCTTGGAAGTAGTGACACATAAAGCCGGAAGAGAGCTTAAAGTGATTTAAATTAGTATTTCCTAAATAGATAATCTATAAAACACTGTTCTGTTAGACTAGAGAAAGAAGTGCTCTGGATTTGGGAACCTTAAGAAATAACTAAAGATTTACTCAATTCAGAATTTCTCAGAGCCTTTTGTATGCTGACAGTAGTACAAATCTTTAAAAAACAGAATTGCTATTTTGTGTTTCTCAAAGTTTTACTTTGTTGTTGTTGTTATGTTTAGTCTGGTTTTATTTCAAAATTCTTCTATCCTAATTGTTTCTTAGTATGCTTGGAACCTATATTTGTGACATACTAATCTAAAGTCATTTTATAAAAAAAATAATAATTTTATAGATAAAAACAAAGCCTCCTATACTTTAGTGAATATTCTTTAAATGTCTGCTATATATCAAACATTTGCTTAAAAAATAGGCATGTCCCCAACCTCTTACATTTCTAGGTAAGATGAAAACATGGATGGTGTGGTGTTATGTATTGTACACTTCGTGTACAGCCTTATAATTTCAATCAAAACTTGTATGAATTTTAAGACAATGACAAAATAGTTTTAAACCTTGGCTGTGAATTAGTATCTCCCACAATTACATTAAAAAAATAAAAACTAAAAAACCACTACTCATAAGCCTGGTTATACTCCAGAGTGGCTAATAAGAATTTTGGGGTTAACAGAATCTTAATTTTTAATTTTTACAAACTCCATAGGCAATTCCAATGTATGGCCAAGACTGAGAATTATTAATCTAAAAATATGCAATTTATTAATGGCACAGATTATATGAAAGTTGAACATGTTTGACTTCCAATGCAATAAATTGTTGCACTATGTTTGCAGAGGACAATATTAGGACTAGACTAGAATATGTGTACTGAAGAAACACCAAAAGTTGACATAATCATAGACCCCATGGCAAAGAATTTGGACTCAGTACACTTATAGGCAATCAAAGGAAGTGCAGACCATATAGGAAGAAAAATTAGTACAATGTTGGGGGTTGGGGGACATTCTACCAAGCAGACATGTACTTAGGCAGAAAGAACACACATCATGAGAATTAGGTTTGCACTAGGAAATGTGGGAAAAGGTTCTATTTATTGGAAAAACAATATTGTCACTATTGTCACAATATTGTTTATTTTTCATTTATTATGTACTATATCTCTGCAATTTACATAGAATATCTCACTTAATTCTCACATTACTCTAAAGTGAAAAACATGACCCCCATTTTGGTGAGAAGAAAAATATAGCTAAGAGAAATTAAGAACTCTTGAAGATGACATATCTAGTAAATGAAGAACCAGGATTCCACTCAGAGAAGTCTGAAATTAGGGTACAAAGTCTCAAAGAGACCAGCAGCAAACAGAGCCATCTATGTTATATTCATACAATATTGTTAGTGTTTTTTTCCCATTTCCGAGATCTCAGCTCTCATAGACTGAACTTGTAAGTGACATTTAAGGAACCATAACTACAAAGTTTCAAAGTTGAAATCAAAAATACTCCAACTGTGTTACCAAATAATAATAATTCTAAAAACCCTTATTTGTTAAACACCGAAACAGAAAGAGGCTATTGACAGAATACCAGGCTTCCTGGAACTGGCAGCGTTGTTAGAATGTCTGAATTATCCTCGGAGCACAAGGTAGATTCAGCTCAGCCCTCAATTCCAATACTTACCAGCTTTATATTCTCTTTGTTCAACTCTACTTCAAGATTTTTTAAAAATTCTAAACACATTACTAAAATAATCCCTTCTAAAATCGAAGGATAAAAGCTCACATGCACAAACTAGTTATTTTCTTCTCTGTCTAGATTATTTCCATGAATATTTATCACTAGCTTTAGAGCAATCTTATTGCTGCCTTACAGCAATGTGCATGCCAAAATTTGTTTTCATTGAAGAATAAAATCTATAGCATTTCTACTCTTAATCAAACTTGCTCATTTCCAGTAACTGAATATGATTATTCCCTTTAAAATATAGTTCTCCCTCTCAATTGATAACAAATTAACTTTTTTGACTTAATGACAACAATACACATGCTAAATATATACTGTGGTTTCCCTTCATGTAAGTCAGCTAACTCAATTTAGAGAGTACAGATTTTATGAGCAAATTTTATACATTTTCTACTGGGTTAATCTCTATCAGCCAAAGTTCATTCCTTATTTTTATTCTCCTTCATCTCTCTCTAAATGTGATCTCAAACCCCTCAAGCAGTACATTGCACTAGGAGATACAAAAACTCCCGGTCACAAAAATATAGAAATTTGATGTGATAACAAAATGCCTTAGGGAAGCACGTGGTGTTTAAATTCAATCCAATCTCATTGTCTATTCATGAAAATGGGGCACTCCAAGTTCTTAAAGGATACGCAGAGCATTATTTCTTTACAAGAATTTAATGGGTGCAGTTAAGTAAAATATTTTAGAATATTGCAATCAAATTTGGTCTATAAGTATTTCTTAAATCTAGATTTGGCCTCTATTGATATATAACAAATCAGAACAAATTTAAAGGATTAAAACAACATACATTTATTATCTGTACATTTCTCTGGGTAAGGAATACAGACATCGTTTTGCTGGGTGGTGTGTTTAGAGTCTCACTAGGCTATAATCAAGATGTTTATTGAGTTATGTTTTTATTTGGAAGGCTGACTACAGCCATGATCACTTAGGTAGTAGGCAGAATTTATCTCTTCACGGACTAGAGCCTTGGCTCCTTGCTAGCCATTGCCTGGAGGCCCCTTTCTGCATCTTGCCATGTGATCCTCCCAACATGCAAGTCTATAGAGGGAGTCAGCAGGAAGATGGCATCTTATAAGAGGTGAAATTCCATCATATTTTCCAGTCTGTTATTTAGAAACAGATCACAGGTTTCACCCATACTCAATGAGAGAATTTTAATTATAATTTTATCCCCAATAATTTCCTTAAATTTTGTAGTTGTTTGCAATAACTACAATATTAGCATCAATAATGAGGAAATGAGATTTTACTAGGCATTTACTAACAATCTTTCAAAGATGTTCAGTCTTCAAAAATGTGGGATTCTTCTTTCTTCATTCATTTATTGTATTAAAAACTACAGGTTACATTCATAGTCTGGGTCATTTTTAATACATAAAGAAACATTTTTAAAATGTTTAAAGGTGAAGAAAAAGAAGGCTAAGAATTTCAACAAGCAATACTCTTGAAATTTAAAGCCAATACCAGAGAAATTCAAAGATTTTTTTTTTCTACATCAAAAGAGGACAAAAACATCTTTCTTTTTATTAAAAGGAACTTGTGATAACATGTAATCCTAGGTTCATAATTTTGTCAACTACCTTAACTTTTTTCTTCTAATATCAAGTTTGAAAATGCCTTAAAACTATTTTCCCCAATAGGTGAGTACAACTTATTATTATTATTTTAAAGTAATTAAGTAATTTTTTAGATTCACAGGTTAAAAAAAGTGGGTAATCTTTTTAGGTTCATAGCTTTAAGAAAGTGTATGTTTTTTCTTAATTTGAGTAATGTTTTCACTATATAATTTATTCAATCATTTTACCTTTTTATATAACAATAACTAGAAAAAATCAATATATTGATTGTCAGAAATTTATTTTTCTGTCTTCTTGCCAGATTCATTTGATCTTTTTGAAGGTGCTCTTATAAGATCTTTCTTTTACTTTCTATTCCCCATAATTTTTACTGATAAATTAACTAAACATAAGAAACCTAATCCTCTATGAAGTAATATTTCCTTAAAGTCTCTCTGATTTGAATATGTAAAGAGTTTATAGTGGTTTTATTATGCACTTTTGGAGTGTGCTGGGAAAAGGAATAATATTACATATTTCCACAACTGATACAGATTTGAAGATTCAAATGTAGACAAGGCTTGGGAATGTAAGCAAGGACAATCTGTGGAGGGGACAGGTAGGGAGGAGTGAGGATGGAATATGTGCTATCACAGTCCTTGGATTGCAGTGAGATCTGCATTGAGTAACTCACCTAGTTGTCCAGGCCAGAAAATTGAGGGAAATGCTGCAGTACAAATATTTAAGAATAACTGGGATATTCTCATTACAATTATAAACAAATTAAGAATTATTGTTAGTCCCTTTTAATTTAGGCTCAATTGAACAGATTCACTAACTACCAGGAGAATTATTTTAGGTACTGTGTAGCAGTATCCATACCTAAAATGTATCTTGTGCATAATATTTTAATATTCAATTTATTCAAACCCTCAGTAGGCATCTCTACAGCGCTAAGCGATAACTTGGTCATTTGGCTAAGTTCATGTCATCTCTGTAGACACTTGTTAAGTTAGATTTTAAAGGACAAAAATTTATGTGAATTATAAGTTGCACTTGTTTATTTTTTTCTGGACAACTGTTCTCAAACGTTTTTATATTTTATTTATTTATTTATTTATTTATTTTGCAGTTTTTGTCAGGGGTTGGATTTGAACCCGCCACCTCTGGAATATGGGGCCAGCACCATATGACTCCTTTGAGCCACAGGCACCACCCCTCAAACTTTTTAATCTTAAAACTTATCTTGTATAAGTTATTGAGCATTTCAAAGAACTCTTTTTAAAAAAGGACGATCTCTACAGATACTTGCTAAATTAGAAATTTAAAAATAATTTTAAAAATATTTTTACTCATTCATTTGAAGCAATAATAAACAGATTAGATACTAACATAAATAGCAAACAACAATATATAGCTTATTATGTACTATGCTAATAACTCATTGTATATTAACAAAAATAACTAACATAAATAACGTTTGTAACATTCACTAAAAAAAGTTATTGTTTCATGGTTTTTGCAAATAACTTTAATACTTAATTAAAGATAGCTAAATTCTAATACATGTTTCTATACTCAAACTGGATACAGTAACATACATAATAATATAGCCTCTGGAAAACTATATTATATACTCATGGGAGAATGAGAATAAAAAAAGCAATGTCATTGCACTACTATTATGACAGCACAGAACTCTTAAAATGCTCTTGGGGGCTATTCTAAAACAATCAGGATAAAATACAACATTTATAGAGGTGAAAATGCATGATAGTCTGTAAACAATGTCAATAAAACTAATAGACATGGCCCCAAATTGGTCATGCAAAACACACACACAAACCACAGATTAAATGCTAAACTCACTACTTATATCATTTACTATTACCAAGTAAAGAAGTATGAAAAGACAAAAATAACTTCCAAAGCTATTAGTATTTTATTTAAAAAGTAAAATATCTTTGTAGGATTTTTAAGTATATACACACAGCCTCCCGCAAACACACATGAACACACACACCAGGTCTGACAATTAAGTTTGTGGTTGTTATCAGGTATGTTGTATCTTGTATCTCTTGTAATTGCAGTTGACCCCAAACAACACAGGTTTGAACTGCACAAGTCAGCTGATATGTGAATTCTCTTCTGTATCTGCCACCCCAGAGACAAAAACACAATCCCCCCTTACTCTTCCTCCTCAGCCTGTTCAATGTGAAGACAATGAGAATGAGGACTTTTATAATAATACATTCTACTTAATAAATAGTAAATACATTTTCTCTGCCTTATGATTTTCTGAATAACATTTTCTTTTCTCTACTTCATTGTAGAATACAACATAATACAAACAACATAAAAAAAATGTGCTAATTGACCAAGTATGTTATCAGTAAGGCTTTTGATCAACAGTAGTAATTAAGATTGGGGAGATGCAAAAGTTACATGTGGATTTTGGACTGCGTAAGAGGTGGATTCTTCTAGGCTCCCCATTGCTCAAAGGTAAAACTGTATATTTAAATTTAATAAATTTCTTTCTTAAATAAACATATATCGTTTTGCTACTAAATAATGCATATTTGATTTCTCAAGTACATAGATGGTACAAAAGTTGTAGAAAAATAAAATTGTATTTTAACATATGTTTAATATACTTGAAGCTAGATCTTTGTGCTTATATTAAGATTATCTCATAATAATTCATAATGGGAGATCCATTTTGAAGTGATAAAATCATTTCACATAAATTCCATACTAATCTAGTTTTTCAAATTTAAGAACTAAATTAGCGGTATAGGACTGTAAACTTAGGTCAAATTCATCCCACTTTTTTTTAATGTTTGAAAATAAAGTTTATTTGTGTTTTCTTTTAAATTAAATCATAGCTGTGTACATTAATGCAATCATAGGGTACAATGTGCTGGTTTTATATACAATTTGAACTTTTTTCATCAAACTGGTTAACATAGCCTTCATGGCATTTTCTTAGTTATTGTGTTAAGAAATTTATATTCTACACCTAGTAAATTTCACACGTCCCCTTGTAAGATGCACCGTAGATGTGGTCCTACTTTTTATTGTCAAAGCACCATTTGGATGGAGCAACAAAAGTTAATAATTGCTGGTTTTATCTAAGAAAGAATCAAGGAGCATTAATAACATTTCTTGCTTTTTTCAATATAGAGAAGAGGTGAATTTTTTTGCTGTTATTCACACATAAAAGTATAATGTTTAGCAGATTGATGTACAAATCCTCTCTAGTTGAGTTTTATGTTACTTAGATACAGAATTCACTGATAGAAAAAGATATGTGATATTGCACATTAATTAAAAAAGATTTAAATTATTTATTAGATTAACTTTAAAATTCCAGAACAACAAATAAGATTATAAACACATAAGAGTATCAAGTCTCAGAAAACAATTCATTGAACAAATATTAATCTCAATTTGTAAAAGATGCCACATCTTTTATTTCCTTACAGCTATCCATGCATTATTTTACTGTTGTATTTATTTCATTGTAATTGTTTATTTATGTGCTTGAAAGTTCTAGCAGAGCAGGAACCATATTTAATCCATCTTTGTGATAAAATACAGATTGATGATCAATAATTACTTGATAAATAAGTGAATAAATGTATTTATATTTGTTGAATAGGAAGCAACTTTCAAAAATTTATATAACTAACAGTGTTAGAATTAGTGTTTTCAACTTCTAATACAGAATTCTTCTTTGCTGTTTTGTCTCTATCACCCTCTGATACCAACCAGATATTTATTAGTAGGCAAATTAGTATCTCCCATGGGCTATTTGTTTTTCAAATATAACACTAAGTGGTAAACCACCTGGTTCATAAGTTCTCTTCTTGTTCTGACATTTTGATTTTAATATTTATTCCTTGCTTAATTAGACAAATAGTATTGTATGTGCAGGGCAGGTAAAGTTATACTCTGCTCTGCAAAGCCCTCATTGAATTGATAATACACAAAATAATACACAAGACACAAAATAATGATTAAAATACTAAGTAAATCTTCCTGCAAAAGAGCAGTTATTTAACAGAGAATTAAGATCACAATCTCTCTTTTTCTTCAATAGCTTCATTACTATCACTTACTGGTCATTACCTTTCAGATAATATGAAAACGAAAATCCTTACACTTTCAGGTTAACCAATAATGCCATTCAGTGACACTGTGATTATAGCCCTTCCCTGAACAGGCTGCTCTGGGCTGCACCCTACATACTCTAAAGCTGTTTACCAAAACAATTACCTTCTCTAAACATTTCTGCTTCTAAAGGGCTGAAATAATGCCAAGGTTTCAAAAAATCAATTTGGTAAGTATTTTACAATAGGACTTTTTACTATTTAAAATGTGCACTATTCATACAGAAAAAGGTAGGTATTCATAAAATAAAGTGGCAAAATACCTCAGAGCAAATGTAGTCATGTGGTCTGGCATTCATTCCTTTTGGAAGCACTGCTTTGAGTTTTTCATAAGAGAACTGAGATCAGTCATGCTTGGACAAAACATGAAATTTCAAAATATAAGGGATTTTTGTTACTTCAGATACTTTTTTCCTAGAAATTTTTTTTTTTTACTGATTTATCTCATAAAAAAGAATCTTTAAAAAGCAGCATAGAATAGTGGTTTAGACCCTGGGCTTTCAAGCCAGACAACCTGGGTTTAAGTTTTAGTTGCACGGTTAGTAGCCTGGTTTTGGATGAGTGACTTAATTTACCCTCACATTTGTTTCTTTATATTTAAAATGAGGTGAATAATAGTATCAACCCCATAGTCCTGATGTAAGAATTAATGTTAGTAATTCTAAGGGGCTTATAAGACTTCTAGGCTATCAGCAAACTTTGCCTGATAAAGAAATAAACCTGCTTATAATGATTTCTATACTGGAGTATACACAAATGTTTCAAGCCTGTAACAGAGACAAAGGGATTCTGGTATAAACTAGAGAAGATGATGCTGAGTGGCAAAAATAATAGATGATGATGAAAGCTACATAGGCAAAACAGTGAGAGAAAAGAAGGAAGATGAAAGGAAAAAACATTTATACTCCATATGCAGTTATCTTTCAAAATGTACAAGCAAAATTATCTAACTTTCTATAATATATATGAGCAGCGATAGACATTTGCAACTTGTTTTAAAGCATAAACATCTCAACTACAAAGATCTATAGGATCCTTTTTAAAAAGAAAAACAAACTGTACTGTATTTCAAATGAAATATCAAATAAACTGTTGAAAAGGCTTCCTATGAAAGAAATGCTTTGTGCTACATTTTATATGCAGGCAAAAAAATAAAGAGACAACTTAGTATTTGGAACACTGAGAAATTTTGGTTTGCATGAAAGTAGGATAATTTAATAACAAAGTACAAAATGCCAAGCTTGGACAGTTTTCTGCCTGCTGTAATTACTTTTAAAAGAACACATTAAAAGAACATTGTGATAAATGCAATTCCATACAAAAGACCATGAACATAGGCAAAATATTTAAAAAGAAAATAAGTAGGGGGAAATGATACCTAACAGAACCATATCAAGGGTTCTATAAGCAAATTTGGAAGAAAATAGACTAAGGAGGAATTTGAAGATAAGCACAAAGACTGTGAGAAAAAGGGAAGCTTCAGATTGTGGAAGACAAAGAGGAACAGGAGAGGTTAAAGAAGGTTTAGGTACCAAGTGTTACCATGTATACAGTAGAGAGATAGCAGGAGAAGGGACAAATGAAGACAGTGCACAAGTCATAGAGATGATACACATGTGTAAGTTAAAAGGTATAATTAATAAACAATAAGAAGTTTTGCCCAGGACATAAATTTCCACTAATTTTTAGATATGGGTTTAATTATTTTTAAAGATAATATATCAGCAAAGAAAATTAAATTCAGAATCATAAAGCTGAAAGAAGCTAAAGTATTGTCCAATTCAATCTTATCATTTTTGAGATTAGTGAAATGAGGCTCAGAAAAATGTGATGATTTGCTTTAAGTCACAGAACTGATTAGCAGCAGAGTTAGAGCTCAAGCTCGGAATTAATCACTTGATTCACTGAGCCAGTGCTCTTTACAGTATATCCACTCAATCTCTCCTGGAAGAGGGCTGGATTTTGCCTTACCCAATTATCCTGAATAATGTTAATTCCAGCAACCCAGTACAACTAATAAATTTAAAACCAGTTTGAATGTATACCAAAGCAAAATAATCTCCTACAGTACAGAGTATTAAAAATATTTATCAGAAAGTAAGGAAACTATTTTTAAAGTATATATAGTGTGTTATTTTCCAATTTACTTATTGCTAAACAAAAATTATCAGGGTCTGAGCTTGCTAACTCAGAGTCCTAGAGACTAAAAAAAATATATATATATAGTAGCTGAAAATAATTGCCACTTCTCAATTTGTTGTTCATTCATTCAGAAAATATTTATGGACTATTTAATTGCCAGCCACTGTTCTGGGAACCAAAAATATAGTAATCAAAACAAACTTTTCCTTTCCAATGGTGTGTTTGTAAATGAATAACAATCAACTCTCTAGGAAAAAGTGCTGCTTTGTATCATTTGCCAATATCCATGGTGTAAATACCCCCAAAAATCTATGATTTCAAGCTAACCAATGAGACATCACAGAATACTATACTGGGAAATGGTGCATAGTAACACACCATTATGTGATGCTTCCTAGATAACTGTTAGCCTTCCCAAGCCAGAATGAACTAGACTCATCACACTCCTGGACCTCTGAGAAATATATAGGTCACTATAAAAGTTTTGAGACCGACTCTGTTGCAGTCTATTATTTCACTTCCAAGAAACACAGTCGACAGCATCCTTCATAGTTCACCTGTGCAAATTTCAATTTGCTTGCCTGACCAGTGTTGCTGAGAGGGCTTGATTTGTTTTATCATGTGGATTTTACTTTTCTTGATCTTTGTATATTTGCAAATGTTCATAATGACCCACATACATGCTGTTGAAAGAGGAAGACAATTAAGAAGACTAAAATTTGCACAAAATGTTACCTATTGTGGTATAAGTGTTATGAAAGGAAGACATAGGGTGGTGGATTACTAAAAGGACATATCTTAAAGAGGAGTAAAGATGTCTTTCTGAGATGACCTAAGTATTACGGCCTGGAAATCAGCTGAAGGAAAATCATCCCAAGAAGAAGAAAAACAATACAAGGGAAGGCAATCAGAGAAAGTATATACTGGTAAGTAACCAAACGTTCTGTTAGCTAATCACTCACAAAAGCAAAGTGTAGGTGGTGTAAAGTATTTATTTACCTTTTTTGTTTATTCATTTTCTAATTCAAAGTTCACAGAGGCTAGAACACAGAGAGTTTCTCCTCCTTTCTTTTCCCCAGAAATCATTGGTCTTTTTCTACTTTTCTTCCCCATTTTTAGGGTTCTAAAAAAGTGGTACAATTTTTAACATTCTGAGTTTCTATCAGCCTCCCTGAAGTGAGGCACTGTGCAACTGCACATCCTAGGAGAGCACTTAAGTCTTTCAAACTAATCATGACAGAACATCTATAAGCCAAACCACCTTTGTACCACTAGACACTTCATAGTACAATGACTGTAGCTGAATCACATCTACAAATACATTTTTTTCTTTCTTATCTTTTTTCCTCTATGTAGGTTGTAGATAAGGAAGAGAAAAGAAGAGGAATAAGAATTAAAATTCCTTCATGACATGCAGGTCTTTTTTTTATTATTTCCCAATTTTGGATCATTTTAAGTATTTTGTTATATAAAAATAAATAAAAGCTTTTTATTCTATAGGCATTTTTTCACTTTAGAGTTTATTGTTTAATGTCACAAGTACCTGAGGATATATTAGAAAAAGCAATAGACTTTAATAGTACTGAATGTTCCAACATCCTTTAAAGATACTTTGTTTAATTATGAAAGATAATTTTCCAGACATATTAAGAGATTTTGAAATTCAGATAGCAGACAGTTTCAGAACCCCAACATGACTCAATCCGAATAAGACATCCCCCAGGCATATCATAATTAACTTCACTAAAGTTAATATGAAGGAGAAAATTCTGAGGGCAGCCAGACATAAGAAATCCATTACCTACAAAGGGAAGAATATTATAGTGACTGCAGATCTCCCTGCTGAAACTTTTCAAGCCAGAAGAAGGTGGTCATCGACTTTTAATATCCTAAAGCAAAATAACTTTCAACCCTGGATCCTGTATCCAGCTAAACTGAGTTTCATTTATGATGGAGAAATTAAATACTGTAATGACATTCATATGTTGAAGAAATTTGCCATAACCAAACCAGCTCTTCAGGATATTCTCAAACCTATCCTCCATAATGACCAGCCCAATCCTCTACCACAAAAGTAAACTCACTCAGAAACTTCTGATCAAACTCCAATTTCCACAGTGGCAAAAATGTCCACTGGACTTTTGAAAAACTCAATACCCCAAATTTTACCAGACTTATCAATATTCTCCATTAATGTGAAAGGCTTAAACTGTCCTCTAAAGAGGCACAGGTTAGCTGACTGGATACAAAAACTCAGGCCAGATATTTGCTGCATACAAGAGTCACATCTTACCTTAAAAGACAAATATAGACTCAGGGTGAAAGGATGGTCATCCATA